>JANEHU010004309.1:0-61429 GCA_027563435.1 Nasonovia ribisnigri | reverse complement strand
TCAAAACCAACCTTAACCCTCCCAACATAAATGACACCTCATCTTTTCCAAAGCTGTCCCCACAGTCTCACCATCCTAACTCACCTAAACATACTCTCCCAAATGATACGGAAAATCAATCTGAATCTAACTTAGCTACACAACTTTCATCTTTCATTTCTGAATTTAAATTAATAATAAATCCGCTCATATCGCTACTTACAACTGTAATAAATAAACTTATAATTAATGTCAACTAAAAAACCAAATTTAAACATACTGAAATCATTGCTATGGAATGCAAATGGCTTACAACAACATGAAACTGAATTACTGCATTTACTATTGGAAAAACAAATAGACATAGCACTCATTACAGAAACCCACTGCAAATCAAATACCAAACTCTTCTTCCCAGGTTTTAAAATTTACAGAACCGATCACCCTGATAAAACAGCCCACGCTGGGACTGCTATTATAATATCTTCTAAAATTCAACATCAACTACTTCCAAGCGTTCAGCTTCCCACCATCCAATCGACAACTATTCAGATAACATTAAACCACGTTCCTACCAAAATCTCCTCAGTTTACCTTCCCCCTCACCCGGCCATATCCTCAAGACAACTAAATCAATTTTTAAAATCCCTTGGTCAACAATTCTTAGCGGGTGGCGATTTTAACGCCAAACACTCGCAATGGGGTTGCATTTCAGAAAACCAAAGAGGCAAAATGCTCCAAAAAATAACCAAAAATACACCTTACATATTCATAAGCCCAAAGGGCCCTACTTACTGGCCCCAACACCATAACAGACACCCTGATATACTCGACTTCTTTTTATCGTCACTACCTAGATACATAAAACATTCTATTAACAATCTAAATGACCTAAGCTCGGATCACACTCCAATCCTTTTAACTACGATTGCATCAATTGAACCAACTCCTTCACATCCATCATTATCTCAAGGTCCGATCAAATGGGACGAATTTTCCGAAATTATGCAAAACACAACTTTCCTTAATATATCCCTTAAAAATAAGGAGGATATAGAAAGCGCTGCTCAAAATCTTGTAACGTCAATTCAATCTGCTATATTTAAATCCTCACACCCAAAAACACAATCAAGTAAACACAATACAAGCAATCAACCTCTTCCTACAAATATTACAAATCTGATTTCTGAAAAACGGCGGGTGCGCTCTAGGTGGCAAAAATATCACTACCCATCTGATAAAAAACTGTTTAACCACTTAGCGAACACTATAAAAAAATTAATATTAAAACATAAATCCGAATATTTTGAAAATAAATACCAATCACTAAACCAAACAGACGGTTCCCTTTGGAAAACAACTAAAAATTTACTTAGAATAAAGGAACAACTCCCTCCCATAACAGACTCAGACGGCTCCCTGGCCATCTCCGATATCGAAAAAGCCAATCTATTCGGTAAACACTTATCGAAAATTTTCATTTTTCACACCTCACGCCGATATAGTACCGAACTCTGACCACTCTGAAACCATCGAACAATTTATCAACAGCCCTCTTCCTATGTCATTACCTGCTAAACATACCTCGCCTAGCGAAATAGTATTTTTAATCAAAAAATTAAAAGATGGGAAATCACCTGGCCACGACCTAATTACTAATAAAGTTCTGAAAAATCTTCCTCGTAAACCCATTCTACTAATTACTTTTATCTTCAACGCTATGCTAAGACTATCATATTTTCCGCTAATATGGAAGTTGTCAACTGTAATACTTATACCAAAACCAAATAAACCAAAGACTCTAGCCACCTCCTACAGGCCGATAAGCTTGCTTCCAACTCTAGCAAAACTATTCGAAAAAATAATACTCAAAAGAATCAGACCTATTATGCTAACTCATAAAATTATCCCAAACTCCCAATTCGGCTTTAGAGCAAAACATTCCACTGTCCACCAAATTCATAGGTTGACAGACAAAATATCATCATCCTTCGAAATGAAGCAATTCTGTCCTGGTGTTTTCCTGGATGTAGCGCAGGCTTTCGACCGAGTCTGGCACGATGGCCTACTATACAAACTCAAGCTTTTTCTACCTGCGCCATATTATCTAATTATTCGCTCATATCTCGAAAACCGCTCATACAAAATCCGATATGGTAGCTCATACTCTCCACACTTTTCCATTAAAGCCGGTGTCCCCCAAGGCAGCGACCTCTCTCCTGACCTATTCAATATTTATACAGCCGACATACCTGTTACAACAAACACCACCTTGGCCACTTACGCAGACGATACCGCAATACTTTGTGCTAATAATGACCCCGACGAAACATCCAACTGTTTACAAACACACCTTGATTCCATTGACAACTGGGCAACTAAGTGGCGAATAAAAATAAATCCTGACAAATCTGTTTATGTACCATTTACTCTAAAAAGAACAGAACCCCCACCTGTTCATTTTCAAGGTACTCAAATACCATCATCTTCAAATGTCAAATATCTCGGAATTACCATTGATAAAAGATTAACCTGGGGCCCACACCTTAAACAAAAAAGAAAAACACTCAACAGCCGCCTTCACCTACTTCGTCCGATCTTAAAGTCAAAACTACCAGTGCACACCAAACTTATAATGTATAAATCTCTCTTGCGTCCAATATGGGCATATGCAATCCAAATTTGGGGCTGTGCTAAGTTGTCCCAAATTCGCACGATACAAGCATTCCAGTCCATTACCCTCCGTATGATAACGTCTGCTCCTTGGTTTGTTTCCAACTCTTCTCTACACTCTGACCTAAAAATTGAGTCAGTTGACCAACTAGCCACCAAACATTACAGATCCTTCTACTCTAAACTAACTTCCCATACAAACCCATTAATATCACAAATCTCATCTACTCAACCCATAAACCCCATCCATAGACTCAAAAGAAAATATTGCAGAGATTTGTTAATCTAAAATAAACGCACGTTGGGTTCCAGCACTGGTTGGCCTCCCTCTTCAAATTATTCAAGTTAAATATTGTACATAAATTATCTAATTTACTTATTGTGATGTAAACACAGATTGTAAATATCTTATTCTAAATAAAAAAAAAAAAAAAAAAAAAAAATATTTTGTACACTTTTTTAATGCATTTAATTGTATTTTCAGTCATTCTCGATGGCTCTTTCTATAGTAGGAAGTTTAATGGCAGTTTTCCTAATACGTAAATTAGGCAAACGATTTCTCACTTTATTTACGTTATCGATATGCTCCGTTTGCTATATAGCTATTGGACTAATCGGTGTTTATTGGAAAAATGCAGAGCCAACAACCTCTTGGATAGTACTAATACTTTTTCTTACTACTATTTTAATTTCATCAGTTGGAATAACGCCAGTTGCATGGACTCTTGTCACCGAAATATTTCCTGCAAAGTGAGTTAAAATTATATGAAAAAATAAACTTATAATTTAATGAGTATTATATGATATATATTCAAATAATAACAGATATCAAAACAAAATGTAAGGAATAATTATACCTTGATATTTAGTTTTTTTTATACCGTTTAAGGAGTGATCTATTGACGACAAAAACTTCGTTTTTCAAATGTTACCAACATTTTTTACTGAAACTAAAACTGCCAAACTAGGCCTCATATTAAAATGTATATAATATATTAATATATAGCTTCTAAAATAATAATCGGTAAAAGTTTTTTCATACTAATATAAAATAGTCAATAGATGTAATATTTATTTTAATACTTATTATAGTCAGACAATTTTATAAATTCTATAATTCTCGATTAATCAAGTATTTGTAATTATTATATTTTTAAATATTAAATCGAAGAGTTTTCATCTTAAAATATAATAGTTTGTTATTATCAATCATTAAAATAATATTTTATTTTGATTTCAGGAGTAGAAATATTTTATGCAACATTTGCACGGGTTTGTGTTTTATCATTACTTTTTTCATGACAAAATATTACCCGGATTTTTCAATATTAGTGGAATTTTATAATGTATTTACAATAGTTGGTATTGTTGGTTTATTTGGTTGTATATATTTTTATTTTTGTCTACCAGAAACCGAAAACAAAACCTTACAAGAAATTACGGAGTTTTTCAAATAGAACACTCAATCGTTATTTTTTTATTTTTTTCATTATTAATAATCCTGATGAGCTTTATATAGCAAGGTACCTACCTAATTATTCATCAATGAGCTTTCAGTTCTTGAACTATGATAAGTATAGAAATGTGTCCTCATACAGAAAGCCTGTTCAAACTTTCATTAGTTTGATAATATTAATGTTACGATAAATAAGGGTAGAATTATTAACTTATTTTTTTAACACAAATACAATATAGACTATGTAATATAAATATTGAGTCTTCTGAACTATAACCTTATATCGTTGAACTAAATTAAAAATTAGAACATATATTTTGCTAAACTAAAGGAAGAATACTTACTGTCAAAATACATTTTTGGAAGAGTTGAAAAAATATTTTAAGTTTGTAATTTTTGCGAAAAATTAAAAACACAGCATATTTGTATGTAATAACTATAGTTGATCCCGTGCACTTTGTTGCCCTTGTCAACTCTTTATATGATTCAAACTTTGTTCAATGCGTTATTTAATATTTAGTGTGATGGCGTTCAAAGCTTAAAATTTTTCATCGATCATCTTGAATCTCAAAACACTTGTGCAAGCACCACATTAAAATAAAAACTTACATGGTGGTACGATGTTACCGTGGAAATTGCAAGCCTTAAGCTATTATTATTTAGGCTCTACGGTCAGTGAGTCAGTGAGGGCACGTTTGATTATATTATATTATCATAGTCATCCCACCCGGTGTTGCACGTGAGACTTGCAAGTTGCTTGTGATTATTATTATCAGGTAGGCTATGGGCCGCTAGAGGTGCGTAGGTACGGAAGTGTATATTTTATATTTATTATATATAATATATTCTATAGCTGTCCCCCGTGCATTTCGTTTCCCAACACTCATATGATTCAAACTTCGTGTTAAATTCGTTATTTAATATATAATACTCGGCGTAATGATGTTCAAAACTTAAAAAAAAATATTTATGTATAACTTTGAGTTTTATTCGAATATTTAACACATTAAGATATTTTTTCTGAGCTTTTGTTGGACCGTCTTGGTCACAAGAAGTGTATGATATTGGTAAACATAGTGTGCTTAGTAGCTCAGATCATACTGTATTTCCCCAGATTTCAAGCCTGATGGCACTGAGCATATGGTTTCTGAACGCCCCGAGTTTTGATGAAGTGTGCGAGCCAAAACTAAGAGGCATCTTGACTTCGTCAATGAACATATTATTTTACTATGTGGGAACCATAATATTGACTATGATGTTTAGTACTACCAAGCAAGAGATTAACGGTGATAGTGGCCACAGTGTTTCCAATTTTAACCATTATTAATTATTATGTTATTGACGGTAATCTGGTACCTAATACACATTCAATATTGCCAATGGGCTCAATGATAATCAACCAAAAATCTTAACACCTTGTAGGCACTAGAATCTCCAATGTGGTTATTTAACCTACCAAACCTAACCGAGTAATATAACTAATATGCTGTGACATGCATATATTAATTTGTTTTAATACTTCTCATTTTTACAGATCATAAAAATAATACAAATTCTTGGAAACAACTTTTTAAACTCTAAGTAATAAGACCATTTTGTTTATTAATGCTGTATTTCTTCTTCGAGAATTTATTTTTTGTATTATCATTATTACCGTAATTAATAAATTTGGCGCACCCGTAAAAGTCGAATTGACAATAGATAGTTATTTTCAAACCAGGTTTTGGCTTTAAAGTTACATGACCTGATTGTGCTAGAAAACGTTATTTAAATAATATACTTTATATTTACACATTTATTAATTATTTAATAGGATAAGTTAACCACAATATTAACATCATTAACATTGTACACAAATCAATATCATTTAAATACTTATTGAGGTTAGGTTTATTGTCTGTGGTACATAATCAAGATAAGATTCGATACACTCATGGTCAATATTGGTCATTGAGCGAGTTAATAATCTACAGTTAAATCATTATTATTATTAGTAAAATCAAACCAAGAGTAGAGTTAAATTCATTGTCACAAGCATTAATTTGGTATAGGTTTAGAGACAATAAGAGACTATCAAAAAGTATGCTGGCTTTTTGAGAACGGACACCACCATATTTTAAGCCGAAGATATTGTTATACAATTTAGTAACTCAAAGATTTATAATCTCCAGATAATACTATGTGTATATTGGTATCAGCATTTGATATTGATCATTATATGGTATTAGTGAGTTAAATATATGAGTTTATATTACTGATTGGTGGGATATAGCATGCTTCTATATTATATATTTCGATTTGTCATTTATGGTCACTATAGTACGTAAACCTGTTCAATATTACTATCTTGGATACTTATAGTTTTTGAAGATTAACTTGTATGTTCACACACCACAACACCACCACCTCTACTTCATGTGGTAGTCATTATTTTCCTATCAGTTAGATAAACGTTATAAATATCGAAACCAGTTAATTAAGTATTAGATATATCATCACCAAACCCAAGTTTCAGTTAAAAAAAATATTTTACATAAATTAAATGGATACTAAACTTTAAAATATACAACTTACGGACAATTAAATTTTGATATTAGCCAGTAAAAGTAAATTTCTTAAGAAAGTAGGATACATTTATATTACAATTTTTACAAAATTTATTATAAGTTTGTTTAAGTGTTTTAGGATCTTTATTCATGTTGGGAGGGTGTTAGTTATTTAGTTTTCTGTAAATAATTTAGGTTAACCTTTCAAGTATCCGATATGAAGATTAGTTTCTCCACGACTTTTTTTCTTTGCTAGCTCGTTCATAATTGTTTAAGAGTTTCGTTTTATCGGTGTCGATGTTATTATGTTTCGGTGTGTCGGATATATATATATTTTATATATTTTTGTATTTCTAAATTTCTTATACATTGATGACGTGAACAACATTTTCTATTGCAGTTTGAATAAGATACCGTTTTATTTTTATAACATGGTACAACTGGTTTTATACATACGTAATTATTTAATTTTTATTTTACACAATTTTAAAATTAAATGGGGTATCAACTAATAAATGTCAAAAATATATTTTGAACGATATTAATCTAATTTACAAATATAACATTTAAAATTAAATATATATTACGATAAGATTTTACGTTCTAAAACACTTAATAATAACTATTGTGAAATAACGTGTACGCGTTATTAAATCAGTGTAAATTGAGTGATAATCACATGCACATAAACTGATGCAATTACACAAAATAATAAACTCAGTATGCATACGTTTTTGTTTGAAGATAATATTTTCTTATAAATATTCTAAAGACGTTGAAATTCCGAAAGTCATAATGTATTATTTATTTAACAGTGTTAATTTAAAATCAATATGATCAATGAATTGGTTTATTTATTGATTTTAGGTACCTACTATTAAAGGAAAAATATCAACTACACGTAAAAGGTAAATATTAATAATATTATTTCTATATATTATATTTTTCTGGTAATGAATTCTTATTTATATAAATATCTAATTATTATATTTTTTTCTTACAAATTATTAAATAAGAATTTAATTATTTTAAGATTTTAATTAGTTATCTAACTTATATAATAATGGATAAATTATTTTAGACTATACTAACCTAACCTTACAGAAATCATTTTATACATAAAACCAATATTACTTATTGTTCTGAAAAATCTGAAAAATCTTTTGTTTTTTTAATTTTGTTAAAATACATTTTACGAACTACTAGTTGTACTAGTTATTCAACTAGTATATTTAAAAATATAAGGATTAATGATATTAATCAAATTTTTAATCATATAAATATTTCGGAAATATACTTAAAAATGAATGGATATTTGAAATAATTGTGTTCTGTTTAGAAATGTTTATCATTTTAGAATTATTAACAACACTTGTATTAATATTATGCCTTATCATAAAAATAATCTATTATCAATTATCTAATTTTGATTGGACTTAATAAGGAAGCCGTGATGGCATTCTATATATTGGTCAACACTTTATCTGCGTATAAAAACTTAATAACTTTTGTTTCCGATTAAATTGGAAACATTAGTTTGAATACATTTGTAGTTTAAAGAGGTAATTGTTTTAAATTTTTTTATAATTTTAGTCCATCAGCTATTTTAGATTCAACGCAGAGCAATAAATGTGTTGATTTGATAATATGTATTATTTTTAATTTTATTAGCGTGTGTGCATTAAAATTAGTAAGAAAAATGCTTCGATTTTCGTATTTGTAGTGGTTTCTAGTACAAAATTGGACTAGTTGGTACTTTCGAGAGTTTAAAATTTGAAATTTTCATTATTTATCAAAATCATCGGCAAAAACAAAAAAAAATTAAAATAAAACAGAATTTTTAGAAAACCAATTTTGTTTTATTGGTTTAAAGGAAAAATTTATTACCGTAGGTACTTTAAATTTTTACCAAATGTTTATATTATCGTTTTATGTTTATGATAACATTTTCAAAATATTTTAACTTTTTAAGCTAATTATAAACATTTTAAATTTAAAATTTTTTTTCTTTTAATGTCAATAACATTTTTTTTACTTTATTAAAAATTTTGAAATTGTATAAGGTCCTCATAATTTATTTATATACCAATTTTAAAGTATCAAAAATACATATTTTCAATATTTTTTTTTCAAGTGCTTAAGTTCAAATTTTAACAAAATTCCTCAAAATCATGAAAATTTTAGTATTATTTTGTAGTTAAAAGTTATAAATTTTTTGATTTTTATAGCTAAGGATTGAAAATTTAAAACAAGTTTTCTCATAAGTAGTTCATTCTGTACCCAAAAATCTAAAAATATATTAAATTATAACCACAATTTTTTATAAATATTTTAAGTACAAAATGTTTACAAAATTAGTTATATTGTATACGATATATATATATATTTATACGATGACTAACAATCTAGATTTTATATGTTGCGATTAACAAATATTATTTGTGTGTACCTACTTGAAACTTTTAAAGTATATTTTATATTTTATACACACAATGACATTTTCAAAAGCAGTGTTTTCGAAAATATTGATTCAAACTACTCTCTATTTCTGAAAAGTAGAGTGGTGCCTACTTGCCAACCTTTTTTATTTTTATTTTTACATGTAGGATTAAAGTTTGATTATTTTTATACATAATTATTTTATTTTTTTCATATATCAAATCATTATTAATACAACAATTAATATAAGTTGAAATTGGCAGATAATTATTTAACAAAATTAATTCTGTACAGACTTATTTTAATTCACAGAAAACTCTGCAAAATACGACCGATCTGAGAAAAGAAATGGAGTCCAATATTAACTATAGATACAGCTTTAAATCCATTTTCGCTCAAGTTGGTTATTATTCAAGTATTTGTATTAAATAACTATGCATTATAAATTACCTACGATGCAAATAATTTATGTATTGAAATAATTATATTATTGTTTATTTAAATCATGTTCATACAGTGTTTTATAGTCTTACAGGTTAGTCTAACCTAACTTTTATACTGTGGCTGGTGCTTAACATTCATATAATAATAAATTATAACTCTTATTTATATCTTACATAACTTATTTGCTTATAATATAAAATATATATCTAATAGGATTATCATACCACTTGTATGACGTTGATCCAACAATATCATAATATATTCGTACTATTAATTCCAACGTTAATCTGTATGCCTATCATTTTTGTTTTTAAAAGTTTATTGACTATAGTAGTAAACTAATAACCTAACCTATGGTACGAGATTTATTCTGATTTATATTGAAACACTGATTTAAGATAGATTATCGTTACTACTTTCGACTTTGCATCATATAATGGCTTAACACTTTAATGTAGGTATATGCGAGTGTCAGAAAAAAACAAATTTAAAATTTTCATAAATTTATATATACCTAGTGGGCTGCAACAATAGTTTAAAAAGTATCTGGATGGTACGAATAGATCGATATTTTACAAATGCAATATGTTTTTTAAATGTGTAGTTTTAATGAAAACTTGTGTCATACCTACAAATGTTATATGTAAGTAATATATTAAGAGATAACACCTTCTAATTAAAAATGTATACGATTACATGTACATTATTATAAGTTTGCTTACGTCATGCTGTTTTCCAGGGCGAAAGCATGCGGTTCATTGGCCGCGACCTAAACTTGCGATAATATCACACAAAATGTAATAATAATTTATTAAACGCATTATATAGAGGTCACAAAAATAAATGTACCTATACCACGGTTATTGGGTATACTACACCTATAGCACGTACATTCTTGCAGTATTTAAAAAAATTTCATATTAATATTTAAAACGAATGTTTTTGCTTGTGGATCCCAATGACAATTTGCGAGTAAATAAAACATACAATTTTAGTTGACACGGAAAAAAACAACGTATTAATATTATTACAATATATTGTTCTATATACCTATAGTAAATAATAATACTTATAACTATTATACATAATATGTAACTCATATACATTGTATTCAACATTAAACTAGACGTTGTATTGCATTGCAGAGCTTGGCATTGGCTGGACCGTGTTTCATACAGACCGGGATCGGCATAGAACTCACGTGTTCGACAATAATAATTGGAGCGTTAGCGAGCGATAAGAGCAAAAACGAACTGCTACCATTGACAAACGAACAAGCATCTTGGTTCGGTAAGACGACGTATTTTTATACGAAATTGTTTGGACTTGACAGTCCTACATAGTATGCCAGATATATAATTTTTTCGACTACAATAAATTCATAATAACGGTCGTACAGGCGTCTTAGACAGTGCGAAAAACCCGTGCAGTGTGAATATAATATTATAAATTGGTGATCGATGTGAGTCTTACCTTGACGCTCAGCCCTCGGCCCTTAATCCTCGGAAACAGGTGTAGGCCGCATTTCATCGAATCTGAAGTAACGCTGCTCGCATGTTATACCTACATGGACTCGTTCAGGTGGAATGTTAACAAAACTTAACGCAGTGATGAACGGCAACGTGAAAACAGGCACAAATACAGACGATGGGTGTCGCGGGTAAGAATATCGGTGGCCGCCATTTTCGTTTAACCGTAATGGTTCTGATCGGTACTGCAGACCGAAGGTAAATATCGTGGTTATCACTTATTCCCATACATGTAAAAACGACTTTCCACTACGACTACACAGTGTTGTGTCGTGTTCGATTTTACGTAAAGAACATGTTACCTAAAATTTGAATATAATAGACGATTTAACACGAGTACACGAAACGGTGTAGTGGAACCTCGTCTTAAACGTAACTCATATGGACTGTGGTATAAAGTATACCACCTCGACAGTGCAGGTATAAATTCGTCAGCCGTGGTTCACACAATTGTTATATAGACTTATGAAATACGTGCCAGAAGCTATAACAGTGATAATTTCCACCATCATTTAGTCAGGCTTTGTTATTTACTATGCACCTGCCGTGCCGTTCGAATCTCTATTGAATCATTTTCGAATCGTCGTCCACGAGTACATATTATTGCGGAGTTGATCTTCTAATATCGGGAGGGAAGAGACTTTCCTGTCCGACGAAATATGCCATCGGTTTACCGAGTGATACGAGGAGTGAAAGATGCACATCACGTCACCTATATTATTCACAAGTTCACAAGGTCTTCGTTGGGTTTTACAATTATTTATGCGCTTCCGATCGTCCTTGATCGCATTGCTACTTAAAACGTATTTTATTTATAAAATATTATCATATTGTGAGTGCACCTAGATGAATTTATAAGACACAAGTTAAATATCTGTAAAATAAGTCACATAATAACATGCTGTACATACATGACGAGTCATAGGAAATATACTATAAATGTGAAGTATTGATTATTGTTGTGGATTATCGCCGCACTTCGTTTATTGTATTTACATATTGAAACGTATGTATATAATATGTTTGTACAGTCCAACTTAAACCTCGGTGAAATAGTCACGTTATGCTCCGTTTATTCATTTATTGTTTTTTAGATAATTAATCGTAAAAAATAAAATAAAATATAAAGTGTAGGTAGTGTATAGAGCGCATATAATACATTAATTCTATTCTACAATAATATGATAATATTTTGTGAGATAAAAACTAGGTACTGGAAAATAAACACTAAACCAAACACGTTATAATTTTTGGCGATCGACAT
This sequence comes from Nasonovia ribisnigri, assembly GCA_027563435.1. Taxonomy (NCBI): domain Eukaryota; kingdom Metazoa; phylum Arthropoda; class Insecta; order Hemiptera; family Aphididae; genus Nasonovia; species Nasonovia ribisnigri. The sequence goes on along the minus strand of JANEHU010004309.1, from coordinate 49,099 downwards.
AACTACTGTCTATATAATAGGTAGCCCATACAGAACCTAATAGCCAATCACCTACTCAGAAACGTATTCAGAATATATTTTATGCGCCCTCTTCCATACATAAATGTCAATTTTCGACAATATAAATTAATTGTATACGCCATGTTCTATATAACAATTAGGAAAACAAATTCAACCAAAAAGAATAAAAAAATTCCTATACAAAACGTCTTGGAGCAATATTATAGCTGCAATCAGTACATATTGGTAACTTAGATAGTATAGGTATAGAAAAAATTAAACAGGTATAAACAAATAAATTCAATGTTCAATAATATTGTGTATAGATATATAGGTATAACATTGCTGATACTCAATGGTAATAGGCATGTTGTAAATCTATTTAGTTTCTAATGAATAGATAATAATCTTGGATCCTATGATAAGGGTTGATTATTGTGTGTATTAATATGATTATATGAAAAGATTATGAATTTTTAAAAAAGTGCCCCCTAGTCCCCACTCTCCAAGCCTTTCCCACCTACAATGTCAATATACAGGTCTCTATCCGACAACTGATTCCACCTAGCGTATTTAAAACATGCAGTAGGTACCTAAGTCTTATACTCAATAACTTTTCAGGTAGTCTTCTGTTCTTGTTCACGCCCCTGGGCAGCGCACTATCTTCGTTAACGCTAGGCCACTTCGGTCACAAAACGTGCATGATAATAACCAACGTGCCGTTCATAGTGTCTCAGGTCATGTTCTTTTACGCCAACAGCGTCGGGACATTGTATGCGAGTTCGATGCTGATGGGGCTTAGCGTCGGATACTCGGGCGGCCCGTCTTCCGCATACATTGGGGAGGTGTGCGAGCCAAAGCTTAGGGGCGCGCTGATGTCGGCGACGAACGTCTTCTACTACGTTGGCTCGTTGCTGTTCACATTGATATACGCGATCACGTTGGAATGGAGGCTGACCGTGCTCATCGGCATGTCGATCCCGATCGTGACCATCGTCATACTGTTTATGGTTAGATAAATGTGTAATAACACTACGCCTCGTCAATATTATTGTGTTTGATATTATACCCTAAATAGGTTCCTTTTGGTTCAAAAAAAAAAAAATCATTTCCACCACCAGTTAACACTAAATTTAAAAAAAAATTCAAAAAATTGTCTTCTTAAATAGGTACTTAGGTATTATAGTTATATTTATTAAACCTGCCTATATATCAAGATATAAAATCAAATGAATGTGGTTCCTTGAGCAAAATAATTATTTTTCACCAAGTCATGATTATAATTTCGTTTAAATTTATACTTTTTAGACACCGCAGTCTCCAATGTGGTTGTTGACCAAAGGCGAACCATTAAAGGCTCAGCAAACGCTCGGAAAATTGAGAGGATGGCCTTCGCACGAAACAGGTTCAAGCAAAGAGTTCAGAGAAATGATAGCTTATACGTCTGCAACTGTGGTACACGAAGATGACGACACCGAGACAGGTAGATACATTTAATTATTATACCTATAGTGTGAAAACCAGTACGATCCAGTATAATTACTTAAGTAAATGGTTTATATCAATAATATTATTACCTATATATTTTACCAATTAATAACGTTATTCGTCGTATAACATAAATTATAATATTTATCCTATTATTTCGAAAGACGCAATCAGTTCTTGGGGACAACTTATTCGGCCTGAAGTGTACAGACCATTCCGTCTATTGGCGGTGTACATTTTTTTTGCAAATTTACTATCTGGAATACAGTACGGACCTTATCTAGTGGCAGTGTTTACTGAATTCGGTGCACCCGTTAACGTCGAGTTTACATTAGTAAGTAATGTCTTTGAGTGTGTCGTCTAATATTTAACAACATATATGATGGTTATGTATTATTTTTAATAAATTTTAAATTGTTTACAATATTATAGGCGTTTTCAGTATTCTTATCAACGATTGGAGGAATAATGACGATATTTTTGATCAGCAAACTCGGCAAACGATTCCTTACGTTATCGACGTTATTAATTTGCTCAATTTGTTACATATTAATTGGATTAATTGGTGTGTATTGGACGAATTCAAAACCAATAACTTCTTGGCTGGTGTTAATACTCTTTCTAACTACTACTTTCATGTCATCGGTTGGAATAATGCCTATCGCATGGGTACTTCTTACCGAGATATTTCCAATGAAGTGAGCATAGAAAAAAAAATGTTTTTATTTGATTTGATTTTAACTCAAACCCTTGAATTGTTTTTTATCAATTTCAGGAGTAGAAACATTACCTGCAGCGCTGGAGCGGCAATGGGTTACTTAATATCTTTCTTCATGATCAAGTATTATCTTGAATTGTCCAACTTTGTGAACTTTTACAATACTTTTACTTTATTTGGAACTTCGGGTTTATTTGGTACTGTATATTTCTATTTTTATTTACCAGAAACTGAAAACAAAACATTACAAGAAATATCTGAATTTTTCAAATAGAATGTCTGTTATTATTATTTAAATACAAATTAAATGCACTGTAATTATTATATACAAACACAATAAGAAAAGTTAAATTTGTAGCGAAGTAGAAGACACTCAACAAAGCTACATCCAAGCCAACTATACATTTATGTTTGTTCAAATAGGAGATCGCGATCTCTGCACCGTTAGTGTTTAAGCTTGAATGGTCTAGTTTTAAAATTTAAATTAAATTAATATGTTATTAAACCACCCTAGTCAAGTTTGTATTATTATGTTGTTATTATTCATTTTATAAAATATGTGTTTATCAGGTATATCGTTAAAATAAATAACGATAAAAAAGATAAAAGTTTAATTTATTGCATAAGTATAATAATATAATAACCTACATATTTTTATACAAACAATGTATATTATGTTGTGTTCAACGAATATTTTTTTAAATACCTATACCTCTGTGTTTATTATTATTTATTATTCATATAATTACTGTTAGTTTAACGCTTTCGTCATACTTTTTTATATTACCTTTGAAATATTTATTTTTATTAATACAACATTGTAGTATTCTTCACGTTTAATATAAAATGTTTTGTAAAAAATAATGTTTTAATGTTTAAACACTATAATAATACCTCGTTAAATATTTCTCAATAATGGTTTATTTAAGCCATATTTAATATAAGAGTTATCTATTCACTGTTTTATAAAACTAAATTTTACTGTTTTTATTTTATGTAGGTACACTATAGATTCGATTAAATTAGACTAATTTTTTGTACAAAAAATGTAAATAAATACCTTCGATAAAAAAAAATGTATTTTTATATTGCAAATAATTTTTATTCACGCATACTTTTCTTACCAAACTGTATTTATTGAATTGAAATCCATCTGTGCCCAGTAAATGTGTTCATATAAATACAAACAATTTGACTATTTTTCTCTTAATATCCATTGCACACGAGACTTAACAATATAATTTTAGATGTATCAATAAAATTACACATGATAGAGAAGTGCTCTGAGAGCACCAATTACTTGTGGAGAAACTAAAATGCAATTAAAAACCATTTGCCAGCTGATAATATATATATTATATATACATCAGAAGCCATAGCTATATTAAAATCAGTCGAACTCGCAATTTACAATAATGAGGTTTGAGACGAACTGTTTCATAATATACTCAGTGAATCAGTTAGAGCTAGTCATACAAATTTAAAGTCCAACGGATATTTTCCCGTAACGCCTGCAGAACCATTACAAATGACCAATAAAAATTAGTAACTTGCAAGTGAATTGACGGTAAATTTCGTACTGCGGGATGTAACTAAAAAATAGACAGAGCCGTTCATCATACCATACTTAACACCACATTTTAATCATTAAATTCAAGTCTTTAAGTAATTTGACTCGTATCGAGTCGTCGGGATATAACAACAACAAAAAAGTTACAAATAACGCTTTATTGCTTTTAAAGTCATAACACGAAAAAATAAAAATTTTAAATACATACTTAAAAAAACCGAGATCAATATTATTTTAATGTTATATGAAATTAATAGGTGGGTCAATAGTGTGTGTATCGAGAGAATTAACTAGGTACGCATGTTTTATTATATCCGACGGTTTAATATAATATACGTTAGCTTAGTCGTTCGCGTACTCATAATAATTCTCATGTAACTGATCTGGAGCTTTCATGGAGCAAACCACTGATCATCGAACTCTCAACTTGGACATCACATGCTAGAGTAATCATATAAGCAAGGTAAGAAATCGTTATTATTGTTATACTTGACGAATATTAGGAATAATGGAATATGTGTAATATAGGTATTATTTATACTCATTTTTGTACGTGCTGAAGCCCACCTGTACATATTTTGGGATGTGGTTAAGTGGAGTGATAGAATAAAATAATTGAATGATTTTTATTTAATAGTGCTTTTATATTATAAAAAATAATATCACTCTCAATATAGTCGACAATCAAGTAGATAAAAATACATCACAACAAGCAGTATAAAAAGTGGTGGTTTTACCGGTATATCTAATGTAATATAATATTATTATGTTGTAAGGAGATATTCAATCGATAAAAACTAATAACTAAGTATGGTGTATAAGAATATTTATATGGTCTATAATCGTGCATCATATAATACTGAAGAGTGAACCACTTTGTACATTTATGTAATCAACTTTGATTTTTAAAATAGATAGGTATAATACTCTCTATAAAATGTCTTATAAATATATTACTCTTATTTTAGATTTTTACCGTATTTTTTTGTTGTTTTAAATAATTGCGATAATACAAAATAACTCTCAAATTAATGTATGCTTTTTTTAATATAAAAATAAGAAATTGAGATAATTTCATATATAGACAGTCGTACAACTCGAGGAGATTTAAAATAAAATTGTTGAACGGAAATTTGAGGCAAACATGTTCATTACTTACTTTCTTGAAAAATGAAAATAAATTAATCTTTGTGTAAATTAAATAAATAAAAAAAAGTAACCATATATTAATCGCACAGCCGGTAATGCCAATCAAATACATCGAATGATAAAAATATATAACTGCATAAGAGTGTGTAATCTCATCCGTTAATCCATTATAAAGGTGATTTTATGGGCCTAGGTCAATAAATGTTAAATTCGAAAATTCGGGATTATCAGTCTTGCATTCTTCATTCAAATTCAACGGTATCACGTTCGCAGTCAAGTTCGAAATGTGTTCCAGAGTACATAAGTCTTCTTTACAATTAGGTATTTGTAAGCGATAAGGTTCTGTCGATGATTCGTTGCGCAGAAACACCTTGACAATTTAAAATTAAAAAAAATTATAATAAAAGTACATAAAACTGTGCTCTGCTTAATACGGATACGTATATGGAAAATGTAATTAATTTCATTAAATACCTTTAAATAGAAATTTCCTTTCTTCGATTCGTGTAGCTCTAGTAATGCCAACATATTATACGTGGGAATCTGCTCATCCCATACACCTAAGGCAATCAAAAGATTGGATACAGTTGAATCGTGACCGGCGTAGGCATACAACTGATGTGTGGACTGTTTGTTTATTTTATTTTTACTATTTTCCAATATTTGTTTTAGTAACGGACCTTAAAAAACCGCATTAAACATATTTTTACGTAGGTATTGTATCTACAGTTATATAGGTAACCATAAAGTACCTCCTTTGAGCTTTTTCATTTCGTCATTGTACGCATTTAGTATAAAACTTCTAGATGTCACCTTGGCCAATTTCGTTGGATACACTTTGGACGTCCAACTTGGAAGGGCAACTCCGTAGTCCGACTTTAATAGAAAAATACATCAAGTTTTTATGGTTTAAAATCCATAAGCACAATACCACAAAATGTGTTGTATGTGAGTTTGTGTGATGCACAAATTCAAAAAGTGTCTGATAAGTACCTACCTCGGCTTTTAACGTGCTATAAATCGACTGTACATCGTCGGGATCTCGAATAGTCTGTCCAGTGTGGTTGGACAGATAACTGTAAAGATCACTATAAGTGTTGAGCTCTTCGAGGACTTCGGTGGAATTCATTATTTTTTGTCTTTCTTCGTGGTACCTGGGACAGTCTATTCTCACCAACAACAACTGAAGCACACACATTTTTATACTTCCGACAGTAGAAATACGGAGACTAACTAAACACATTTAACATTAAAATATTACTCGATCGTCTTTCAGAGGTTCTGAATGTATCGGAACGGGTTGCCATTCTAAATATCTATTCCATTGCTGTACACCAACTGGCTTGTACATGGCAGACGCGACTAGCTGAGCACTCATTATGGTTCTGTCCACGTCAGTACTTCTAAACGTGACTTTTTTCGAAGAGTACAGAACATCTAAGAATCCAGAATAACGCTTTCTAATAAATTTTCCGAGTTCGTATTGTTTCCGTTTGCCATTCTAAAAATTAATTTAAAAAATATTTTATTTTATTATTATAATAATATACATTTATATTATATATTTTGTTCAATTAGATAATTTAAACAAAACCAACAATACTTCAGTAGGTACCTCGAGTCTTTCTGTTTCAGTATTAAACTGTTAATATGGATGACAAACCGTGATTTGGTATTTTTTCTCTCACACACATGACGGCAAATAAAGGTATATACACATTACATATTGTATATTGTTTGTAAACACTGCAACAATTTTTATTAAAATCCAACGGTTGACACATTGAATTCTCATTTTTTGTCTCGTACTTATATACTTTGATCAAAAATAATAACAATATTTACGCTCTGTATTTGTCGTTTAACTTTAAAAACCCAATTATTAACAGTACCTATAAAACTAAAAAAAAAGATCAAAACTCAAAAGTAAAGTTATACCTATTATAATAACTACAGTTTTAACGGTGACATTAAAAAAAAAACTGTGTTTCCTTTCATGTTTTCTTGTTCTTTGAAATATGTTTATTTATCTAAAACCATTGGTCATTTTTTTCATGGTCCAATCAGTGAACTGCTTTAAAAAGAGTTTCTTAAAATAACAAATTGTAGTTCTCAATGTAATAAAAGTAGTTTTTACAATTAAAATAAATTCCGTATTGTTTACTAGTTACAGTATTACTCAATAAGCAATTAAAAATATTAAAATTTAATTTACTGTCAAATGTTATTTCTTTTTGTGGATGGACTAAAATTGGTCACTAGCGGATGATGAAGTTATTACTTATTCATTTGGAATTTGGGTTCCTATCAAGTTTGATCGTGAGTTGAATTTTCACTCTAATTCAGTTGAAGTGTGTTGTATATAACAATTTTATTCTTTGTGAAGAAGATTATGTATGCGATATACCTACATGCAGTGCGGCGTACCCAGGGAGGAGCTAAGGGGGCTTCAGCCCTCTCCCTAGATTAGTGGTGTTATTGTATAAATCTTATATAATAAAAGGCAAAGTACAAACCATGATATTTCTGCAAACGGTTTTGATGAAACATTTTACGTAGTATTAGTTATTAATTATTTATTCAGCCCCCCCCCCTAAAAAATTCCTGGGTACGCCACTGCCTACATCGCTACATTTAAGTTAGTAACCACTATACAATCATTATATTGCACTTCTTTTTAAGCATATTTTATTTGGTAAGCATCAAATTAAGCGTGCAGTTCAGCGCAAGTTTCTTAAATTGTCAGCGTTTCAATTAAATAGACAGGTATTGGTTATTCTCCAGTCATAAACCGGTTTGGTTTAATTATTTTAGTTGACAGAAGGCTAATTATTTAACCTTTCTCGTGCGTCTAATTTGTGTCATTACTGACACTCCGACACTATAACGTCTCAAATAAACTTTAAAGTCCCACCCTTCCATGTATATCATAAATTTCCATTGTTCATACCTATATGCAATCCCAATTATGCAAGAAATCAACCAACAATTGAAATGATGTTTACAACTAATGAGGATACATCAATTATATATAAGTATTGTTATAATATATTATTATTATAGGTACATTTTATTGTACCTACATGATTACGTATTCTACGAGGTACGACCCGTATTGTGAACATATAAAAAAATAATAACAAATATTAAAATTATAATTAATGTGTAAAATAAATGTATGGGTAGGTACATAACTATATATAGATATCATAAATAATCTAATATTTTGTTGTCTTTTTTTATAAATCAATTGTTCATTATTCATATCATTCACCTATATAAACTCTTATTTTATTTACGCTGATCGGCCAATTAAAATATTATTAAACATACGTATTGTTTTATTTAAATACCTATCAAATACCTAGTAAAATATTTTATAAATAATTTAATATGATAACGTGATATCCAATGGTTGTAAAAACAAACAATATTGTAAATATTAAAATAAAGTTAGTATAATAATTTAGTCTAATAGTCTTTATATTTTGTTGCGGCGATATGATTATATGCATTATACAAATATAATTATAATATAGACCTTATTGAGCTATATAAATATTGTTATATATTATTATTCAATATTTATAAATCTTATTAGATAATTTAGGAAAATATAACTAAATCAATATGATGTTATTATTGTATTAGTGAACAATATGTGAAAGTCTATCTTTATAAAATGTGGCCAAAATTTTCCAGCGGTTGATATAATGATATCACAAAGAACTTAAAACCAAAAAAAGACTATTTGAAATCGGTAGTTTTTGAATTTTGGGGCGTCAAACACGTAAAATACATAATATTCTGTACAACGCGTCAGTCAAGTATAAGTTAACAAAAACTGATCACGCTAATCGTAACAACACAATTGGCATTCTAAATGATCTAAAATACTTTTCATAAATAATAATAATATTTACTTGCATTGGTCAGTTGGCCCCAACCGAATGGCTCCCACGACGAATTTATGTACGGGTCCAGGGGGTACGTGTCTGCCGGCGTCCGTTGTCCGTGCCTAAACACCTGTAAGCGATTTCAAAACGAGTTTTCACATATTAATATTATATATTTGTAAACCGCTACAGATGCACATCGCTGCTGGTGGAATAATATATTATTATTATTATTATGGTTAAGTAGAAATGTTATTGTTATTATTGTTGTTGTAATTATTGGCTTGCGTACCGCGTGAACCAGTCTCAGTGTGTTCGAATCGGATTTATTTCCCGCGTGTCCGTGGTGGACAACTGGATAATAATTATTGTGGTGCACTGCGAAAACTGCAGCAGGGCACATCAAAGAGATCAAAAGCGAAACGCATAGCGCAAAAACGTTGTTGCTGCTTTTTACCGCGTTCATAATGTTCAATAAACTGTGCGTGAAACGTAAACCGCAGTCGTCGAAAACGTTATTATGTGTAAGACACGATTATTATTGTGACGTGCTTAGAAGAAACAAACAATAAAAAAAAAAAAAAACACCAAAAACTGAATTTATACAGTGGGTACGTTTAGTAGCGAGCGCTCCTCTCTCGGTAAAAGTTCGATTTTTCTGAACGGCGCCGCACAAACAGCTGACCGTCTGAACGACAGCGTGACAACAAACCGCGTGCACGCGCTTTCGGCGATAGAACTATAATAATATAACAAAATATATATTATTATTATTATTGTGTTTAGTGAACCGGCAGTTGTTTATTATTATTACCATACCGAATAGGTGGTCACCGGACCATGTGGTGTGCGTGCAGGACTGGTGGAAGGAGGTTAATGGGAGACCGACCGTTGAGCATTATGCGCATACCTACTACTACGTCATCACCGCTGTACAAGATGTTATTATTATTTTATATTTACAATACGCACTGCATCATCGTATTATTATTTATTATAATACATATCTGTACCCGCCTACATAAAATAATATTGAACCTTGGCCGGGCGTTCTCCGGTCGGGTCGGGTCGTCGTCAATAATTGTCGTATACTCTCTGTAAATTATTATATTTATCAGAAACGATAGACACTCATCGTCCCGCCAAAGTTAATTTTTTGAGCTCCTAAAAACGCGTGAAACGTGCTCCAGAAAATGGTTCGCGTTGCAATGATCACGGTCGTGATTTACGGACGAAACTATAATATTATATTATTATTACGCGTGTTACGTGTTGTCGTAGGTAAAAAAATATATTTTGTTATGACTCAACCGTTACGAAAACGTAGTATGTAGACATGTAGTAGGTAATTATTGACCATGAATTTAAACAGATGTTCGTAGGTACGAATTCTACTTTGCAAACTGTACGTTGCACACACTATTCAGCATAAATTAAAATGCATATAAAAACCATCATAAGATAAATAATCATGTATATGGATTAGTGATTACTGATACGAATAGATACACGGTTAGAAAAATACACAAAATATGATAAGATATAAACGACAGTAAATATTTTAGTGTCGAGTTGCATTAAAAATGTATTAATTTAAAATGGTTAGCAAAAATATATTATGGATCAATCGTGGGCCACTATATCATGTTTAATTAGCTCACTATTGATTTATTACGTTTTTGGTGATTATTTATGCAACCCGACCAGAGATACTTACTATAAAGATCGTTGAGTAAATTATAATTTAATTACAATATATTAAAAAAAAAAGACGAAATAAATAATTGTTGGGATCGTTTTCAAACTCAACGAACACAATTTGTATAGAATGAATATATTTACGAATTGGACGTTTCAAACTTCCAAGTAATTTAAATAATAATAAAAAATTTATTTATTTTTACAATATAAAATATTTTATTTATCAAGTTCAAAACCGTGATTTTATATGTATAATACAATTAATAATATATATATAGAAATAAATAATAATAAATACTAACATTATCGTTCAAATACAATTTAATTTGCCAGTTCATATATTATTAAATATATTGTTTAAAACCTCAAGAGTATAATTTAATATAAGTAGACAAGGTGGTTTTTTTAAGGTGAACACTCATTTTCTAAAAACGTATTAACGTTATTAGGAATATTTTTATATAATAATATAGTATATTATATTATGTACCTTGAAGTTAATTAGTTTTAAGTATTTTAAGTCTAGATAAGCGGAGTAATGCTCTAACATTTTGAAAGGTATCCGCACTATTATATCTAAACTTTAAATATTCATAAATATATAGTTAATTCGTTCTTAATTCAATATTAACCTATTGAAATTTTCAGAAAAAATATTCTACTTTGGAATATAAAGTCAAAAATGTATGGTATGTCAATGAAAATAGTAAAAAATTTAAAAAAAATTAAAAAGTTAAAAAATAGTGTACAAATTAATTTTTTTTTCAAAAATATTGTTTTGTAATTACTAAAAATTATGTAATTAAAAATATTTCCAAAAAAGTTACAATCTTTGATAATATCTAAAATAATGAGTGTTTACCTTTAAAATAATCACCGTGTATAACAAATGATTAGTGATTACTGTATTCAAATTACTTATCTGAAATTTGCATGCCTAATTATATTAGGTAAATTTAAAATGAATGAATAAAATAAATAAATAAATGAAAAATAATATTTGTATATTACATGATGGATGAATGTATCATTTACATACTGTTTCATACTATGATCATAATTAAGTTTGATTAAATCCACTCCTTAATACACCTCATTTCGAGCATATGATACTATTATAATGGACGTTTTGTTTATGTAACAATCATTTACAATCACTCTAATCATAATGTTTCTGATTAGAGCACTACAATGGTACAAATGGTACAATACACATGCTTAACATATGTGATAGTACTCATCTACGACTCACACATGGATTATGTTGTTGAGTTTAGATTAATATCAAAACGCTGTGAGTGGTGTTTAATTCAATTTCGAAATAACAAAAAGTATGTACTAAAGTATATATAGATAAGTGTTATTTAAATAATTGAACTCTATTTTTCATCATATTGTATAATCTATACAACTATCAACCACATTCTGACGCAGAATCATACTTTGCGTCAGAATAATATTATCGTTATAGGTATATCATGTGTACTATTTACCCTATAATATTATCTATGTTACGCAGACTACAATGTATAATGTGATATGTAAATTCTGTTTATTATAATTATTTTAAATAAACAAATCACTACGCAAATTGTTAAACATGAGTTGATGAAAACTAAATAATTTTTAATTGATAGGTATTGTTTTGTACATAAATTTTATATTTTTAATTTACTACTTCAAAATTAAATATAAAATGTACATTATTAAATAGTATAATTTTGTAAAAAATCAAGTACAATAGTAAATAGTTAATACAATATAATTGTTACCTATTACAATATAGACAGATTTGGGTAAAGTAGTAAAGTAATGAAAATTACAAATTATTGTAACGAAATTACTTTCAAAAATAATTTCTATGGAGTAACGTGTTATTTTCCACGTTATTAAAGTAAGTTATGAATATATAGAATGTATATGATAAAAACTAGGGACTAGGATATTCGAGAAAAATTAAAATCAATAACATTTATTTACTATTCCAAAAGTTTTTGATAATGATAAACAATATTATTAAAGATCCTACAGGAATTAAGCCATTATCAATTTATATACATCATCAATGTTATAACTATACAATTATACAATTTATATAAAATAATTAATACTAAAACTACTACTTATAAGACGTAACGGACTAATTTTGTGATTATTTTTTTAAAAAAGTAACTTCATTTCTAACGCCCTATTTTTTGAATTAAAAAGTAACGTAACGTGACAAAAATAAAATAGTAACGCTAATGGAATTTAAATAAAATATTTAATGTAACGAGTAACGTAATATTATTACTCTTCAAAAGTAATTTACCCAACACTGGATATTATAGGTACATAGGTAATGCTAATGTATTAATATTTCAAATTAATTTTTATGCTATACACTCTTGTATTATAATTATGTTTGAATAACAGTTTTAAAGCAGGTACCGAATTGTCTTTATAGTGTTAATTTTGTCTTCAATACCTACAGTATTTTAACCATACCTCACATATGCTTGATTACTTTACTATTTATTTGAGTGTATGGGTGTATAAATAATATTATAGTGTGGTTTGATCTAGTCATTTAATCTATGAATCGAGTTTTTATAAGATACATTACTTAACTCTATACTTTCCAAACAATTTTTATAATGCATCAATGCATATTTCAAGTATCTGCAAATTACTGACTCTGATTTTAGCATGTCACTTTAATAAACTCGATTAGTAATGGATAGAATCGCTTACATATAGATAATTATATTTCAACAAATAAACTACATATTTAAAGTCCATATCACACACACCTGATGTATTCCTATACGGCTATACATATTATAAACAACTGCAATATTCTGGTTTGGCATTTAAAAGAATAATAGTAGTCACCCTGTAGAATTGTAGTATTTTTATTATTTATTTAATTATAACTAACTAAATTTTTGTAAAAATTTATCGCAATGCTCCTTTCAATTATTTATGATAATCATTGATTATGATAAGCTACAATATAAGCATGGCCTAGATGTTGCCTCCCTGAGAATTTAATAAACATATAATGAGGAAATTATAATGTTGAAAATCCAAAGAAAACCAATGAAGCCTGCAAAAGAGAATTTGTATACTCCAAACCCTCCTCATGACAAAAAAAATAATAATAATAATACAAATATACATTTTTTTAACGTATTTAAAACTAAAAGAAACTAAAAATTACTGTTAATACAATAGTTAACTAATTTATACAATCAGAATAAGTATAGTTATATCTAGAGTTATAATAAATATTACATATTATTATAATTCCATTATATAAGTTCATAATATATTTATATCGCAAAAGTTAGTATTATTTTTATAAGATTCGAATATTTTATAGTTGTTTCAAAACCAGGAATTAAAAAAACTCCAGTGAACACTGCTGTTTATTTTATTTAATATCTAATACTTTTTAATGTAATACATTTACCTTCCGGCCACCGCTCTTTACATACTAATACAGTAATACATAGAGAATATAAGGTATAATGTATGTTAAAAATATAATGGTTAGTCAACAGTAAACACGAATAACATATTTATAATTCACGCATTACTGATCGGTTTATCAATGGAGCCTACGGCTAATTACTATAGTTATATTCTAATATTAGATGATAAGATTAAACTCAATTTCATAGAAGAAAACACTCAATTGTAAAATGATGTACGCACTATTAAAACAGAGTAAGTTGAATGATACACGTTTGCATATGTACCAAGATTACTTGTGAAGTTTGAATGGAAATTTGGTGAGTTTTCAAACAATGTACCTAACAGTCAAATACTCTATACCTACACTTAATTTAGGATTTTTATAATTTATTATAAAGTTAAATAAAATATGAAAACTCATTGTGTAAAAATTCATTACTATTATTTTTTTTTTTACGTAGATAGGTATTTAAATTTATCTATTCTCCAACTACAATAATTATTTTAAAAATAAAAAAAAAAAATTAAAAGCTGAATTTTACGAACAAAAATTGAAATCTATCAGTAAATATTATATTAAAGTCTGTCACTATATACTTCGTTAATTTTAAAATAATGTTACTATTATCATAATATTTTTTATGGAGTAGCATGACTAATAAACTAAAATTGTATTTTAATTCAGAAAACATAATAGTTTAATTGCTTATATAATTTCCATAATCATAAACTATTATTTTTATTGGTACCAAATGTATAAATATAATATATGTATGCAATATGCATGTTTATAATTTGATCAAGAATTTGTATGTTATTTAAGTTACAATGGTTTTTTAGAACTATCATCACACTTGACAGTATTTATTTACAAATATATATTATACACAATATAATAGGTAGACATATAAGGCATACTATAGGTATGAAGTCATTAATTTGCGTATTAACTTTATGTAGATATAGTTTTTAATTTAAACCTGTAAATTGGACTTACATAAATCTAATTACGCCCAAGATCACTGTTCAAAGTATGTAGATGGTAATTGATAATAGTATTGATTACAAATTGATTTATAATTATATAATATTGTGTATTTGTGTACCTACCTATATACACGATAATGCGCACACAAAATATTTCGTATTTACAAAAATAAAATAAAATACTAACCAATTATCAAACATAGTTAAAATTTAAAATGTAAGTAAGCAAAATGTAATGTATATAGCACTTACTAAAATGTTAATTTTCTCTTATCAATTATGTACCTAACGCAGCAGGTGAAATTAAACGACAATATAATTACCTAACAAATAAGCGATGTCTTCAATCATAATAGGTAATTCTTGGAAAATATTAATAATTAGTGCTAGTAAAAAAATAAAAATGTATGATAACTGATAACACCATATGTTCACGGTATAAATTTAAACAAATAAAATTCAATTGTGGTTAATGAACTCCAAAATCCCTACCAAAAAACTAAATTATCTCATTCAAATAAAAATGGGATGATCATTTTTCTAGAGATTCCTTTGAATTAGATTGATAACATTATAGATTGTTAAAAATATAATATTTTTATTGCATGTGATTTAGACGTGGTAATTGTTTTAATCACGATATAGTTAATGGTATAGGTATATAGTTGGTGTTGGCCATAGACCACAAAAGTACCTACAGGGCTACAGCGTCATAATATAACGTTAAATAAATCAAATGTCAAAATTACAAATAAATATAATGTAAGTACCTAATTATAATCATACAGGGACGTCACTTAAGATATTTAACGTTTTTTACACATCAGTAATGATTTGAGAGGAGAAATTTCTCAGAATTTATTTTTATTTTTTTTTAAGGCCATCCTATGTGTTCTTATTTTTAATTTAAGCCACTATATTCTAATTTTCACAAGTTATGTGTTTTTGTTTAGTAAAAACGTGTAAGAGTAGGTCGTCAATTATAATAATATTATACGTTGGTATATACCAACGCAATAACAATTATTTATTTAGGTTTATAACTCAAAAAGTTATGACTTATGCTTACGAATTAATATAATTGAGATATGAGTACAATTTTAAGTCCATTTAATGCAATATTGAGCGCTTAACCCTATCTTTTTTTTGATACTAACATTAAATTTTAATTACTTAGCAAATATTCTCTGTTTTTGAGAAAACTCTTGAAAATATTCTCACAAAACATTGTCACCGTAATTTAGAAACACTACCTACCAGGTTAGGTTAGAACGTTAGGTTTACCTACTACAGTTTGCTAGAATAATATAACAATTTTATGTAATATATTGAAATATTAAGGAATTTTGTATTTAAATTACCTACCTATATTAAAGTCATGCAAATATACCAATTGTAAATGATTTGATTTAATATTAAAAAAAATATGTACAATTTCAATGAACTGTCCATAGTAAAAACCTATTTAGTCATTTAGACACTTAAGTTGTACATTACTAATAATACCTAATTGCATTAGTATTAATTTTGTTATAGTTAGACATTTATCAACTATCAAAGAATGGAATTCACGTAAAGCTATTCATTTAATTTTCAACTTTTAGAGGAACCAGGAAGAATACGAGGTTGGTTGAATATGGTCATATTAATATTTTGCTTCATGCTGTTATACTTAGCTATTCAACATAATATTTTATTAAGGCACCCGGTGTCAATGTAATTTTGTACACAAAAATACGCTCTACGGAAATAATGATCTTTTTTTGTAGAATCAACCAAATTTGATAATTTTGTTTTACACATAGAGAATAATATTATACAGGCCACATCAAACTCCGTTTTCAATATTTTAATCTCAAACTTTATATTAATATGTCTTCAAAAATAATACAATTTTAAGCATTTTTTTTTTTTTTGATTATAGTATTATTTGAAAAAAAAAATCTGAGTTCGATATGGCCTGTAGGAAGTCTTCTTCTTTCAGATAAAAAGATAGTTAACCAAATCCGACTATTCTTCAAAATTCTCGGAAAATTTGAAAAACTGGCACCGTACCCGCTTAATATGTTGTCTCCGTTTTACTAATGTCGAATGCACACTAAAGCAAAACGTACGTTCTTTAATTCCAATTATGTGCTGTAGCTAAAATATTATTGTAAATTGACCTACTATCAAAATTAAAGATAAGAACATTATCCATAGTCTCTTAGTCTCGTTATTTACATTTTTAAGTAAGTTATGACTGTATAAAATATTATATTTCAAAAATTCTTATAACTTTCTTAGTAACCAAAATACTAGAAAACTATACTAGAGAACACGGATAATGTTCCGAACTTTAAGTTGGATTAATTCACTCTAATCTTAAATCTCATAATATTCAATTTTAACTGCTGAACACAAATTTACTTTATTGTTTATAATAGAAACATATTATGTTATCTAAGACAGAGATAAAATAGCAGGTGTGACGGTCTCTTAAAATATAATACAAATTATTGAAATAACAATATATGCAAAATTAATTACTATACAATATTGAGGTTGATTAAAATTTATAAAACTATAGTAATTATTATTTTAGGCGGAATACCTTTATAATATTTTATATTTATATTCATATTTATTTACAATATATTATAAATATGGGTTGCCCCAATTGAAATATGAAAACATTAAAGGCCGTTCTTACAAGTATCTAATAACGCTAACCAGCTGAATTTCTTTTGTGTTACCCATAGAATTCTACCGGTTAGTCTTAACCGACACTTAACCGGACATTATAAGAACGGCCCAAACCAGACAAGCAAATATTCAAAAAATTAAAATAGAAAAGAGTAAAAATTATATTTAAAAATAATAATAATAATAATAGTAGAATTACAATGCATTTATTTTATAATACAAATAAAATTAATAATAATTATTCAAAATAGGAATGTTTAAAAAAAAACCGCTATCATTAATGTACACTATATTCTATCTAGATGAAATATATCTGACCTAGGACAATGAATTATTTACTACATTCAATGAATATAGGGCATTTACAAGAATAACAATTTTAGTAGTGAGTGGTGAAATAATAGATATGAGAAACACTCAAAAGCGGTATTTAAACAAGTTATCTTTAAATATTAAAAGAAACCTACATTTGTTTTGTTATTGTTTCGTTATAAGTAGAGATCATTATGTAGGTACCTACAGGTACCTATAATAATATTACTGTGCTATCAGGACTACATTTAGGCAGGGGAGTGAAACATCTGCGATCTGTCAAGGATTATACTATATTATATTTCTATTTTACATTTTAAACACTCATAGTGGCACGTTATACTGTTATAGTTTTATAAAAAAGTTGGTATTTATGTACAGCGTATAATTAAGTATGTAAGGTAACTAACCTCAATTTTAAATAAAGTAATAGAAAAAAATAGAATTCATTAAAAATGATTACCTAGGTACTTACCAATTATAAATTCTAAGCATTTATAATATGCTGAAAAAATATTTTATGTATTATTTTTACAATAACTATTAAAACAAAATAAAAAAATTATTCTATCAAATGTTTGATTATAGTTTTAATTCACGGAAAACAAAAGCAATATAGTTTATGGAATGGAGTCTAATAGTAACTACAAATATGGTATTAAATCCACTTTTTCACAAGTAAGTTATTTTTATTACTATAAATGAAGCTAGACCACGCTTTACAGATAAATAACTTTTTAATTGTTACACTTCATAAAAAACCTTTTATATTTTATTCCACTATTTGTAATTTTTAAATTGTTTGGGTGTAGGTACTTACAGCTTACATGACAATTATAATTTTAATGGTTTACAACTAGAAACTGAACTTCTTAATAAGTATTTAACAAATAAAAAGTATTATTCGCAATATTCCCATTCACCATGGAAAAAATGTATTGCCATTATCAGTATTGATTTTATTACAGTGTTTAGCGTTAGTCGGAGCTGGATTCTTACAAGTCGGAGTCGGCACAGAGCTGATTTGTTCGACAGTCATCATCGGAGCATTATCAGACCATTCAAATGAAAATGAATGGCTAACCATGACCAATCAACAGATGTCTTGGTTTGGTAAGTATGAATATGTTTTTAAACATGTTAGTTACTACCCCATTTACCACACTTATGTACCTATACGGCTATATATACACTCTCCCGAAACTGACGAATACGCCGAATTCAATTCACGTCCACCTTTTGCCCAAACTTTTCAACGCACACGTCTTAACAACGTGTAATGATTTTCGAAATCGTATTTAAAAATATTAAATATAAAAAACAAAAAAGTTTACGGGCAAACACGGCGAAACACCTGTATCTGCGGCCGCGGCGGAGCGGAGGACAAAACTGCTATATAGATGTACCTCTAGTCTAGTCTAGTACCCCCAACATATTTTACCGTCTGTATCCATCGCAGGAAGTCTCTTGTACCTGTGCACGCCTCTGGGCAGCCTGCTCTCGTCTCTGGTGCTGGGTCGGCTAGGCCACAAGAACTGCATGATAATCACCAACATACCGTACTTGGTGTCTCAGATCATGTTTTTCTACGCCGAAAACGTGGAGACTATGTACGCGTGCTCCATAATGATGGGTCTGAGCGTTGGGTTTTCGGGTGGTCCATTTTCCGCGTACATAGGCGAAGTGTGTGAACCGAAACTCAGGGGTGCCTTGATGTCTGCCACGAACGTGTTCTTCTTCAGCGGTTCGCTGCTGTTTGCCACCATCTACGCCATCACCAGACAGTGGAGGTTGACCGTACTCATCAACATGGCGATACCGATCATAACTATTGCGATTTTGTGCATGGTGGGTAATTATAATAATGTTATGTTATCAAAACGTATTTGTACCTATATCAATACGTATATTATCGTGAATATGTTTTTTGTATCTTTGTATTCATTTGAAAAATACATTATATCATGATGAAAATTAATTTTCGCACATCATTAATGTGTTTTATATAGAATAATTCATTTCGTTGGCATAAAACATTAAAGAATAGCTAAAATTCGCATGGAACGACGAAGAAGAGAGTTGGGAAAATTAAAACTAATAATGCGGATATTATTAAATACGAATTGTAAAAAAGAATATTCGAAACTCGTTGTGTTGTTTATTTCAAATATTATGACTTGATTTATTTTTATTCTGAATACAAAAAAAAATCGTATAATTTACAAGCCTGATGTATAATTCTAGTGTGGTACGATCATAGATCTTTTACTAATAGACCGGCCTTCTTCACATTTCCACCGTGTCACTTTTTGGTTACCGAGTTACTCCGATAAGGTAAAATATATATATATTATATCCATACCGTATATTTATATTAAACGGGCTGCGTCGCTTGCCCATGTCGGCACCCGGCTATCATATGTATTTGGTCTATAAGTAAAAGGTCTATGGATACGATGTACATAATATTATACCGATCGACGATCTATACCACCGACCGTATAGCCCGAAGATAAAAACAGCCGTCGATTTTAACAATAATAATTTTTGTATACACAGACTCCGGATTCTCCGATGTGGTTACTGTCCAAGGGCAAGAACGAAAAAGCGCAACGGACGCTTGGCAAGTTACGGGGATGGGTGACACACGATAAGTGTTCAAACGAATTTCACGAAATGGTAGTGTTCATGTCTGCGAATAAGAAATCGTCGAGTAATTTTCAATTTTATTTTTCGTCGACACTATAAGCTAACAGCACGTGTTGTCTATATAATAATAAATCTATAATAATAATTACTTTCGTGGTTTGATACAGACGATAAAAATGATTCGGAAACCTCTTGGAAGCAACTGCTTCAGCCAGACGTGCTCAAACCTTTTCGTCTACTGCTGATATACTTTTTCTTTTCAAACTTGTTATCCGGAGTACCGTTCGCACCGTATCTAGTAGAAGTATTTATGACTTTTGGCGCCGACGTCGACGTCCAATGGACCGTAGTAAGTATATATTAACTAAAAATCTAAGAGATTAAACAGTATTGTTATTCGCATTCAAAAACATTTTTTTTTTAAATTGTATTCAATATTCGTGTGATTACCTACTTATATTATAATATTATAGCTCATTAATTTACTCATTCATTTATATATTTATTTACTTTATTATAGGCATTTTCGTTGTGCATAGCTATAGTTGGAGGGATATTGACTGTTTTCTTGGTGAACAGACTTGGAAAACGATTCCTCACTTTAACGACGTTGTCGATTTGTTCTATTTGTTACATATCAATCGGATTGATTGGCGTCTATTGGACGAATTCAAAACAAATAAAATCTTGGTTATTGCTAACATGCTTCCTCATTAGTACGTTCGTGGCATCGTTCGGCATAATGCCTATCGGATGGATACTTCTTACTGAAATATTCCCCATGAAGTGAGTACAAAACAAATGCCACTTTAAACATTACATAATACATGGATATAATTTAAAAATTAAATAATAATAAAAAAATACTATAATTATAGTATTAATCTGTTTTTATTAATGTAAAAATAAATCATAATTGGCAAGTACTTAAACCTAAGAAAAATAAACAATGCCTGTGTAAGTAGACTTTTACGCGCATCGATAACATGTAAAAACTAATGGATACCTACTCTAAAGATTATAATAATAAACTATCATAAAATTGCTTATATAAACAGCAAATTACACTAATTCTTAAAACAAATAAATCAATAACAGTGCTAATATAACACTGAAATATTATTCATTGTTAAATATTATGTTACATGTGTACCTATATAAGCTAAGACAATAAGACATCTTGTGATAAAATATATGTCATCGAGGAAGAAATTTTACTGTAATCTATGATACGTAAATAATAACTATATAATATAGTTTTTTAACACTTGTTTCAGGAGTAGGAACATAACCTGTAGCATTTGTTCGACGCTGTCTTTCATTCTCAGTTTTTTCATGACCAAGTATTATCCGAATGTCGTCGATTTAGTGGATTTCTACAATACATTTACTATATTCGGATTCGGAGGTTTGATCGGTTGTGTGTATTTCTATTTTTGTCTACCTGAAACTGAAAACAAGACATTGCAAGAAATATCGGAGTTTTTCAAATAAACTAAAACAAATTTAATTTTGAGTAACAATTGTTGCACGCGACGACCGTAATAATAGGATACAATATAATATATTATCAAGTATTTAAATTTAAATTTCAAATCGAATTACGTGTACCAGTGAATCATGTATTGATGTATGTAAATAATGAAAACATAAAATATTAACCATCTAAGAATAATGCCTACTGTATGCCTAGTGTTTTTAGTTTGTACACTATTTGTTCACATGTAATTCATATATACCCACTCGATATATTTTGTACATTTGTTTTAACTATTAGATATTCTGTTTTTTTTTAATTGTAAATAAAATAATTAAATTAGTATCATTAGATTTTTCTAATAATTGTTCCTTGATATTATTAGGTATATATTATATTATAGATTTTTATTCCCTATATTATTTTTAAGTTAAAATATTCAAAGACAAAAATCTAAAAATATTTTATTTTATTACTAATTGAAATACCTCGGTTTTGTAATGAACCGATTTTTAACTTTTCTCAATTTGTTCTGGATAATATTGACATATTGTTAAAATATTTTTTTTCTAATTTAAAATATTTGTTAATTTAAAATATTTGTTTGAATTACAATCAATAAAACAATTGTACGGTATACCGAACAAGACATGGGTAGTACAAAGCAGCAATTTTTCAGCAAAAATTAAAATTCTTTCGTTCAAAGCCAAAGTAATATATTTATTAATTATTATTAAAAATATTTTTAGTTACAATGTAATCTTATTTTAGATGTTATACAGTTATTGGAACTCTTTTATTTAATTTTACCATGTTTATGTTTTATTATTATTATTATTATTATTATTATTATTATTATTATTACTATTATTATCATTATATTTGTCGAGTGTGGAGTGTATAATAATTAACCACAAACAATATTATTTTTTTATTATTATTGTTTACACCAGTGAATGTTATACTTAAATAATAATATTAACAAAGTACTGAAGTATAAAAAACTTTATACATAATATTATACTCATTTTTATTTTAAAAATCGTTTACAGTACCCATGAAATATGTTTAATACGATGTACAGAACAATTATAGGTAGATACGAGATACCTAACCTATCTCTATCTACCTATCTAAGGTTTGACAAAATTACGTATACCTAATTACATATTTCATCGGTTTTATTCACTATAGTAAGTTTGAAAGTCATAATTGTTTTGATTTATACTTTACTTAGATGATAAAATATTTGCATTTAACGTACTGATCGTGATATTTATCATACGGTTTTGAGCTTACTTACACATAGAGGCTGTATACATATAAGATACAATATCGGCTAGAAGCCTAGAACCATCGGCTGAAAACAAACTCCATAACTAAATAATTTAATATTGATTGTAAGAAGTTAAGAAATACTGTATTCTTAAAGACGTCGTGAAAATGCTAAATTTATATTAGTTAACCGTGGTTTTATAAGTAATAATAACATAATATAGGTACCTAATATATATATTATGCCTATGCAAACAAATACAGGCAAACAATTTCTTTAAATAATGAACATTTTTTTCGACTGTTACGAGATATTATAATTTTCATTACATTATGCTGTTTACCAGTTTATACACATAACGAATGTTAAGCTACAGAAGCATATTATGACCTGTATAATAATACTGCACACTACGGACACATATTGACGTATTGTATCCTGCACGGTAAAATCATGCAACGTGTTTAATTCCGGAAATAATTTTGAGGAAGTTGTTGCAGAACTCGTTAACGATTTCTTAGAACCGACTCGTATAATATATATAATAATAGGTAGGTACCTATATACCTATATACCACGATACCATACGGTAAAAAAAAACTCCTCACTCTCTTTGTTGTTGATCGTTACCTTTTATTTAATTTTTTCATCGATCGGCGAACGTTTATATTACACACGAACAGATACCAAATAATATCCCGACGACGGTCCTTGACTATCACCCGAAACGCCTTGACCGTCCTCTCGGTGCGGCGACACCGAGTCAACATCACTCGTATTCGTAGTAAGTTACCACTTCACACCGGGTACACTGGTACAAACGGATACATGTACCACGCACACATCACTGTAGTGGTAAATACCTAACTATATTATTTTTGTCACTCGTTGGTCCGACCGTTGAGTTCTTTATTTATCGTCGCGAATAATTAATTATAATTATTATTATTATTGCACTATCGCTATCGTTATTGTTTCGGCGATGGCCGATCTTAAATCGTCAAAAATAGACGCGGAAAATGCCAAGAACGAGTACAATTTGTTTAAATCCTCTCTAGCTCAAGTATGTATAACTTATTGGTTTATTTTTTGTACTTTGCTTTTGACGATTATGATATTTTAGTCGGTGTTCGCCAGTTGAACAAATGAAACTGTCGTCCGTAGGTACTTATGTATATTATGACGACCGTACCGTTTTTAAAACAAATTTTATTCAGGACTTTTGCAGTCTGAGTAGTATACATAACCAAAAACGTGCCACTATAAATATAAATTACATCTAAATAACTATTTAGGTTTTAGGTATATCGCATAATACCATGTAAAGAGGAAATTTTTGATCCGTTGAAAAACAAAGCATATTGCATATTATTATAGTGTATTATAAATTAGAGCGATAAGTATACACTTTTCATTTAGTGAACATACATCAAAACCTAAGTGTTTTTTTCATAATTAATATTTATTAAATTTATAAGTTTAAATGTGTTGTATAGATAGGTATTTATAGTTTTTTAAGTGAATATTTCATGACAATGGATCGTTTAACACATTTCACGCTCATCTTTAAACGTAAACTAAATTAGTATTATTATTTTTATTTATACTAGATATAGTTATTAGGTATACAATATACATAACACATATTTATTATTATTTATTTATTATTACATTAATTATTATATATTTGTGTAAAATATTGTAATTCTAATCCAAATTAAATATTAACTTAACTGTTCACTTCTGTCTCGTACTCGTATGTAATGACACACACACGTCATACAGACGTGTTTTTTGTGTAGTTAACTTAAAAATATAATTTTCCTATATATTTTATAAGCAAAATTCAATTTACTAACACATTTGAAATTATACCATAATGTACGTACCTATAACATACCTAAATCATATTAACCTATTTGTTTATGTAAGTGTTTTAAATAATTAACAACTAATTCTTAAAAAATTAAAATAATATATCAACTGATTATAATATGCACTCTTAAATTATGACTAATAAATTATGATATTATACTTACTTTTTAAGCATGATAAAATGTTTGAATTAAATATTACAAGCCTTCCAACATTGCATTTTTTTTTTTTAATACCTTAAATAAATATTATTAAGAAAAAGTATATGTATATTATTTGGTATAGTTAAAATTTGTAATAATTACGCACTGGTAAATTAAAAAAACATTTTTGCTTACCTATATAATTTGGGCATTTTCTTTTTTTAAGTGCCTACCTATAGGTACTTATTGTATATTTATATAGATTAATAATATTTTATAATGGTATGAAACAATTTATGTATAGTTAAATTTAGATAACAATAAAAATATTTTAAGATTCTGACCAATCAGTTTTTATATTAACCTAATCTATAAAATTAATATAGTGCACGATAGTCATAATATAATTTACATACAAACGTAATGTATAATTGTTTAAAACATTTACTACTATCCAGTCAAGTACCTTCATAATTATATGTAGGTATACAGTTAGTGCATTGAGTATGCAGATGGCATGTTTTATAACTTTGAATAGGATACGAGTCGATACGCATGGAACTTAATGGATTTATTGTTAATATATTTCTAAAACACTAATATCCTAATGACTTGTGTGTTATGGTAGGTATTAGGTACTAATCATAAACGTTTATCTTTATTTATAAATAGATCTAAAAATTACTAGTGAAAAGTTATGAATTTCACTAATATTTATAATTAGCACACCAGCCTTGATCTGAATTAAAATGATTATTCTTTTGAACTGAGACAATAAACATATTTTGGTTAGGTGCAAAGTAGGTAGGTATACTTATGCAGTTGCAGTGTTCAAACTAACCAAACTCATAAAGTCAAACGATTATAGAGAACGTTATTGAAGTAGAAAGCCGGAACAACGCACGTCAAGGATCTTTGATGTATTAAAATAATGCGAAACTAGATTGATGTCGACCTCATGGTGCGCTCATATGCGAATGCCATTGGTACACAATCGTGTTGATTAATCAATATATTTTACGGGTTCCTACTACCTGTACAAGTGTAAAAGTACAACTAAATATCATATTATAATCGTGAACACAAAATTATCATTTCAAATGTACAAAATAAAGATACATTGGCATATCCGGCATTTCCCGAATAAAATAAATGTACGAGAATAAAAAAAAATTAATCGTTATTAAGTAGGTACTTGTATTTCAATAGCAATTGGTTTGATGTATGTAAAATGATTAATTACGTTGCTCGTATTATAACGTAATAGTCATACATCCATAAGGTCATTTATAATAAAATTAAAAAAAAAACATTTTATTCGATTTTAAAGGACGAAATGATTATGTTTTACTATAATCATATAACGATATCGACAAACTCAGCATCATCCATCTATTGATGTCGAAAAACTTGATAAGCATATTAATATTATAATATATAGTCAAAAACGTCTGGAAGAGTTTTACAATAAGAACGAAAGTTTAACCATAGAATCATTATTGAACCGACAGTCATCCATAATCCATTATACTTTGTTCTAATCTGCATTTCAAAATTGATTTCAAATAATAATTATTGTTTGTCCAGCTTTCTCCAACTATTCCATTATTAATATCATGTATACATAAAAGATAATAATATGATATGCAATACCATAAAGTGATTGTTCCAAATATTCCAATGATGAGAGAAGAATGGCAGTGTGCAGGTTATGTGACCTTGCGGGGTGAGATGATCGCCCAGGGCAAAAGCTACAGCACTATAATATTATAATTAATGCTATTCGATAATAAAAAAAAATACATAAATTACATTTATTATTATTCCAGTGGGTACAACACAATGACAATAATGAACTACTGCATTGATGTTATATATACGTGTCGTCCATTCCCCCTACATGCGATAAATATATTTCTAAGTGTGGTTTGGATTCAATATAATAGAATGTCAATAAACCTCCAAAGTCAGATTACAATACGATTGAATAATCAATTATAAAATGTAAAAAGTTAGACAAGACGTATAAACGATATCGAGAACAAAACTGAGTGAATATAAGGTAGGTACCTACCAACGTATAGCAATACTGTAGCTGAGTGAATAATAAAAACCAACCGATTCAACTGCATATAAAGTGAATAAGCATCAAGCCAACGAATAATTGATTTACGTAACCTAATACAGCTAAAAATAAAGTATTAGGTACTTATTTAGGGTATTTTTCGGTATGTAAATTATCATATAAACTATCGTTATTGACTTTACCAAATGGTTATAAATATATTTTTGACAAAAACGATTGTTTTTGTGCATTCGAGTTTTTGAATACTTCATGAAACTCGGACAAGTATACTTAATATTATTATTAGTGCTGCAAATCGAATGCATTTAAAATCCACGAAAAATACAGTTAAAAATGTGATAAAAAGAAGCAAATTACCTAAAAATTCAAAACGAATTTTTCAAAATCGATTCGGTCGTCACATAATTCAAACTTTCAAACTTTCTGTTTGGAAAGCTAAGTCTTACAATAAGCTAC
This sequence comes from Nasonovia ribisnigri, assembly GCA_027563435.1. Lineage (NCBI taxonomy): Eukaryota > Metazoa > Arthropoda > Insecta > Hemiptera > Aphididae > Nasonovia > Nasonovia ribisnigri. Next base: position 21,172 of record JANEHU010004309.1, on the reverse strand, counting down.
GATATAAAACTAAAAATGCAATAAATTTTACGAACGCATTGCTGCAGCTGTAATTACTGTTACTAAAATCCACAGATCGGTACGATCATCGTGCAGAACGTGATAATGTTGGGCTTCGGCATGTCGCTGGCCATTCCGACGGTGGTCATCGGGTCGCTGATGTCAGACGACATCGATGGCGGCGGAGGCGACAGCATGACATTGACGGAAACGGAAGCGTCGTGGTACGGCAGCGTGCTGTTGGTATGTCACCCGACGGGAGGCCTGCTGTCTGGCGTGCTGCAGGAGATCGTGGGCCGCAAGTGGTGCATGGCCCTGGTGAGCGTACCGCAACTGGTCGGCTGGTACGTGCTGTGGCGGGCCGGCGACGCGTTCGATCTGTACGTGTCGTGCGTGGCGCTCGGCCTGAGCATGGGCCTGAGCGAGGCGCCAGTGCTGACGTACGTGGGCGAGACGGTCGAGCCCAGGCTCCGCGGCCCACTGTCGTCGGTGTCCACGTTCACCATCATGCTCGGTTCGTTCGTCGCGTACCTCATGTCCACGGTCATGCCGTGGCGGACGGTCGCCATGATCAACATGGCCGTGCCCGTCGTATCGTTTGCCGCCGTCGTGCTCCTGGTAAGCATAATATTACAAATTATTATTATTATTTATTATTATTACATTATTTACCATACATTTTCATTTCGCGTTATTATTATTATTATTATTATTATATATAGCCGTTGGTATACCTATTTTTTTTCTAAAAGTTTAGATCATTCGAGTTAAGATCAGTTATTACCAAACCTTAAAAGATGGTGATAAGGTTGCATTCCATGATTTTAGGCCTACATTTTATTTGTAACAAATAATGCAGTTTGTTTTCCTCTCAGATAGAATTATTATTATAGCCTTCACGCACATGCAATATACATAAATTCATATTATATCCGTAACATTTCAAACCATGTATCGGTATTTTTTGTATATTTTTCGTTTTTGCAAACTAAAAATGATCATATAGGTGGGATTATAGGTACCTACATTGTCCATTGCACGGTGGAAATCCCGTTGGACGAAGCCAATAAACATATTAATATAAATACATAATATTATACAAAATAGATAAACCTTTAAAGACAATATCGTTTTATTTTTTATCTAAAACGAATTATAGGGTACAAATAATGATACTATACGTCAAGAGCGAGTGATTTTCAATTAGTTTTTTATTACATATTTAGCGTTTTATCATATCCCGGAATCGTGGAAATATGTATTTTAATGAGTGATCACTATATGTATTCAGTCGAGCCTCGATAATTCAAATCTCAAAGGGCATAAAAATAAATTCAACTTATGTATTTTTCGAGTTATATATACCTCAAAGATTGTGTTAAAAATACTTCAAGGGGCAAGAAAAAAAATTCTACTCGTCGAGACTCGACTGTATTTTATGATATGTTTATCACATATTATTGTATATTATACTATTATATTATAACACCGCCATGTCACTTCACTGCGGTCACTACACGCTCTACAAAACATTATTATCCATTTCTCTACGCAGACACCCGAATCGCCAGTATGGCTGTTGTCGAGAAACAGGCCGGAAGAGGCGAAAAAGTCGTTGGCCTACCTGAGGGGTTGCGTGAGCACGGATGACGTGGAAGACGAATTTTCCGAGCTTTCGATCTACGCAGGATTCAACAAGTCCGTCGATCTCGAGCAGTACGCCGACTGCGGAATAGACCAACGGCGTCTGTCGTACGTCAAGTACCTGCAGATCAACACCAACGACACTACCAACGGTAAGCATCGACGATAATATTATTTATCTTTATAATATAGGTACAAAAATGAAAATCTGTTCGTTAGTGTCTGGCTAAGACTCAAAAACGACCTGACCGATTTGGCTGATTATTTTTTAAAGTGTTCGTAATTGTCAGGACAAGTATTGTAGGTCTTGACTGACTCATTGACTGATCCGCGTAGAGCCAAAACAATGATAGATTGAGGCTAATTACTTTATTTAATTTATATACCCATATTATATATTATAATGTTTTTTACAGCCGAAATCGACATTCTCGCCAATCAAAACCAGATCAGTTTTCTGGACACACTGAAAAGTTGTTGGTCACCGGAACTTAACCGGCCGTTCTTGTTCATAATGCTCTTCTTCTTTTTCTGGTCGTTCGCCACGTTCATACCGGCCAAACCGTACCTGATAGCCGTGTTTGGTGAAATCGGTTTACCGTGCACTGCTCAATGGACACTGGTCTGTGAATCGTCCTTAAGTTTAAATCATTGTTATATACTTTTAACACATACATTTCATACGATATTTTTTTATACATGCGCAATTAATATTATAAGTGCGTCTTTCTATTTTTTTTATTTTTTATTTTATAGCGTGTGTGGATTATAATTTTTGTTAATCGTATTTTTTCTATTTTTAGGTCTATACTTCTATATTGACCTTGGTAGGAACTCTTTTGAACGTGTTGACCGTCGCCAAGTTTGGCAAACGTCCTATCACATTGGTTTCGATGGCGCTCTGTGCTTTTTCGATGCTTGGAATTGGAATGTACATGCTTTCTACTGCTTATTTCTCGTTTTCGTCTACGTGGATACCGATGATATTGTTGAACGCCTTATTCTTCTTCTCCGGTTACGGTGTGTTTCCCATTCCATGGATGTTGGTCAGTGAAATATATCCGACAAAGTAAGTTTAAACGTTTTCTATAGTTACATAATATAATTATTGTATGATAAAAACATATATAAAAAAAATGATCATAGTTTAGCGGCGTTTAGCCTAATTAATTTCATACAATATTCAGCAAAGTCTTAACGTCGAAACCGCGATTGTTTTATAGGGGGCGTGGCATCGCAAGTGGACTAACAGCCGCGTTGGCGTTTTTGATGACGTTCGTATTGACGAAATTTTTTTTGGAAATGCAAGAGTGGTTCACTCTCCCCGGACTGTTCATCGTTTACGGATCGATCACGTTAGTAGGCACTGTCTACCTGTACGCGTGCATGCCCGAGACTGAAAACAAAACGCTTCAAGATATCGAGCACTTTTTCATCGGTGACTTGGACGACTACGAGGACCACGATAATCAAAACTGATGGATCGCAGACAAACCACAGCGTCAAAATATTCCTAATTTGTTCTTCGCAAAAATCAACATTGTTCACTATAATTTATATTAATTTAAACGTATTTATTATTTATTGTTAACTTGAACGCCATTACAATATATTGTATAGGTATTATTAATACAAACACAAAATGGTGTTTTAAAATACCTACTGCAAAATGACTGCGGAAAGTCCTATATTATACCTACAGCTTAAATTAGGCTTAATATAATCAATATGAAAAATATTAATTTTTTTCCAAGAAACATATTGTGTGCGTGTATATTATTATTATTATTATTATTTTTTTTATTGCTCTAAATTAACATCGGCAATATTTGCCATTAGTTATATTATTTTTATACAAAAAATAAAAATTAGATTACAAAAAAAAAAAACAGAAAGTGGCCCTCAGAAGATGTGAAACATATATGAGCTTAGAAATATAGATTTATTATGTTGAATTTGAAGTAAATATTCTTAATTTAAAACACATGCTTTCATATTATTTGTAGAATAGGATTGAACATTTTTAAGAATTATATTTGTCCAAATTTTATTTTCAGAACACAAAAAGATAACTTTTAATAGAATAAAATATTTACATAATAGGTTGGTACGGTACATATTTACAAGCATATATTATATAAAAGTAACAAACTAATTGAACTAAAAAAAAATATTACCTCTATAGAAAATTTACTCTGCACGAATTCCGATCTCGAACTACCTCCATGCAAGGTTGACGCCCAGTGGAACGTCCAATTTAAACTGTTAGTGGCAAAAGATTTTTCTGTATTATTCAAAAAATTTGAAAAATCAGTAGAACTTCAGATATAAAAATCGCCTTTCCTTTTAATAATATAATAGGTATCGAGCGTTACGCGAAAACGATAACACTCGAAAATGTTCTCTGTCCAAGCGGAAACATCTGAACGCCATATAAGATGTTTTCACACCGAAAAAATAATCATTACTTACACAAATATCAATTTATTGATAATATGTATACAAATTATCAAATATCGATACAAAATATACAATTGTAATTTGTCATTGATCTTTAAGATTGTATCGAAAATTAGAACACAAAGCTATATAGCAGTGGTTTTCCAACTTTTTTTAATCACGGCACACAGTGCTCTTCAAAAAATTTTCACGGCACACTGACCTTTATTTTCCATTAATTAATTAGATGGACAAAATTGTTTTGAGTTATAATTATATACATTTAATTAAAAATGTATATTTGATGGAGCTACAAATTCGTATTAATTATAATTAGATTCTATTAGATTAATTTACAAAAAAAGAAGTTCAGTAGGTACATACATTTAATGAGAAATGTGTACTTGATATAAATATCTTTGATTCTTGGACGAACAGACAACAGTTGACATGTGTGCCGCAGCACCCAGTTTGAAAATCACTGCTATATAGGAACAGTTATACAATTAGGTAGGTATAAAAATAATAATGGTTATAATTGGTGTTTAAGGCCTATATACCTATATTCCAAACGTTGATATTTTATTACTGTTATTTATTTAAAAGTAAAAATTAAAACTATGGTGGTTCTGTCAACAAGTTCAAATCATGACGTAGACGATAAACGGATAAATGATTCGTTTATTTAATAGTATTTTTATAAGTTTACTGATTATGGGCACAGGCCACAGAGTAAATAATTTTGTTTGTGAGATGACTAATTACTATTTGGATTAGGATACTACGTAGGTATAACAGACTTTTTACGTCATGGCTATTTTAAATTGTATATAAACACCGTAAATGACGACTTTCTATTCATGAATGTCGAATGGCGTGAGTACTTACGAATAACACATTCGTTATAATTTTCCGGGCATTGCACGAATAGTCGAATAACATGTTAGTCGTTAGAAATTTTTTAAATAATACTTTAAGTATAATAATATAATAATTAAAAATGATTTAACAATTTATTTATATTTTATGTGTCGATATTTAAAGAAATGTAAAGCTTACGCTATTATAATATTTACCAAGATAAAAATAACACTTTTTAATTTTGTTAATTTACGTACGTTTTTTTAAACAATTTATGTATTCAAAATTTAAAAAAAAATTAATTGTACCTATTTTAACAATAAAAATTTCTTCATTTTTATTCAGTAACTAATTATTTACAATTATTTTTGATTTTTAATTACTTTACACACAATTTCAAAATACATTATAATAAACTACCTGACTGTTGTACTCAGGATAGGTATCTGTATAATATAATATGATGATTCTCAAAAAAACCATAGCACATCTGATATTTAATTTCGTAGATTGGTTTACAGATTATAAATTATAATGAATATTATTAAGAATTTAATACGGAACTGCATAATATATTTGAGTAACATATATTTATAAATAATTAGTATAAAAATATAAGAAAAACAAATAGCACATACAAAACAATAATAGTCAAATTATAGCTATCTACTAATTATATCTGGCTGCTATGAACGTTATTATTGTGTTTATAACTATAATTATAACTGTAATTATTACAACGAATAGGATCACAAACCATTTTTGCTATTCACAAACTCGTAGAACGACTTACCTATAGATCTTTTTTGTCCACATATTATGTTTTTGATCAGTTTTCTTCAGAGTATCCATCTTGTTAATTATGCCACATACCTACCTGTGTGTGGCCAATATTCAATTTGTACAAGTATTATTTCTGGCAAAACTCCGATTAACGGAAAACCGGAAGGACCTATATAGTATCCTGATCTAGTCGATCCCGATGCAATACCCTCAAATTATTCTTCCCACTAATTCTAGAAATATACAATGTAATATATATTAGGCATTGTATTATAAATTATGCTTTTGTAACGATTAAGTATCATGGTCGATTTCATTAAAATATTAAATTATCCTTCATCTTCTGTAGTTTTTGTGATACCTACTCTTTAGTTTTTGTAACTCCTTTGTGCGTCCGTCAATTATATCTAAACATTGTTGGCTTTCCGTATGTTCCAGATCATGGAATATCAACTAAAACACATAATTTAATATTGTAGAATGTAATAGGTAGTTGCAGAACAGTGTTTCGTTTAAGAGCCTGCGTAATACGTTGTATATGATATATTATTATAATATTATGAATTTTATCAAAAAATCAAAATATTATCACAAGTATTTATTTATTGAGATTTAAATAGTATTTAATTTAAGTGCACATTTTGTAAACGAAATCCATGCATTGCGTTTTTCTTTTGCTCCGCTCAGAATCTAAAAATGTATAGAATGTTTATATATGAAATATATAAAAAAAAAAAATGCTGATTGATGATTCTATTGTTTTTATGGTGAATGCATTAATTTGGGTTGTTTTCTTTGATGTTTCCTATTATTGTAACTTTGCAGTCGTAGATATTTTCGATAAAATAATACAACCTTGTAAACTTCGTATGAAACACGAACAAGTTCAATCGAATGAATAATAAATCGTCCAAAGTCTATATTATTGGTCATTAGATACTATTTAGTTATATATTATATTATTTATATTAATAACGATTAACAATATTGTATTCTAAAGTTAAGTACCTAACATGGAAATACGTAATGGATATAGGGCATTGTTATCGACACGTCATCGAATATAGAAAAAATATGACCGGATCGCCTACTAAAATAAACAAAATTCCTTAATATAAAAAATAACTTTCAGAGATCAAATAATTGTTGCTCGTTAAACATACAATATTACAAAGGTCGTTAAACCATGCTGTGCACATTTCATAATAACAGTCATTATAATATGTATCGTCCCCTGCACCGACTACGAAATTATTGCTTGACCACGCACAAAAAATTATAACATTGTTAATGTGCACCCGCGGAGGTCCGTTCGGTATAAATACCGTCGGCGGTCGAACACGAATCGATCATTCGAGGAAAACGTACAGAAAACACATAATATTATCGTGGCCGCGTACGTTTTGAATTGGCTCTGTATAACATGTCGCGCGTGTCGTGGTTTTTCTTTTTCTCCTAAATATAATAAATCGAACTCGTCGAGTGCGCTGTACGCTTACTGCCAGTGTCGTGTTCCCGACCTTTGCGCGCTTCAATTGCACATAGGAATAATAACTGTTTCTATTATATATTATGCCACTGCTGTTCACAATCGAATAAATATCTATCTAATCGAACGCATAACACACTGAAACCCGCGTTGCGCTCATACGGCGTCTTTCAGCATCCGAGGCATCACGTGCAGCTCGTCGTCGTCTTCGTCGTCAAAACCAAAATCAAACAACCTGTTTTATAACAACGACAACGACACGTGTGTGTAAACGTAACATATGTCGTGATAAAAAGTGTCTCGCAGTGTATTCTCATACGGTTATAGTTAAACACTACAAAATACTGCCAGTGTGCTAATCACGTTTTTCGACATTCCTTCGGGATTTCGACGGTGTGCGCGCGCGTTGAGGGCGCGAGACTATAGCGGGAATAACATTTTGCGATATTCGGCAATGCGCGTACTGTTATACGACGAAATAATCTGCAGTTAAATATATCCACGAAAATCTCGTCCGTTGGAGGACTTTTCAAATTCGTCGTCTTTATTTCGTTGTAACCCCGGAAAATCGTACAACGCAGTCATGTTCAACAACACGAGTAATCTACTGCTGCAGACCATGCTGTACTTGGCGCAGACGGACAACATCACGTTCCCGTTGAATTACACAGCGGAAGCGAACAACGTCATTTTAGAAGGCGACAGTGAGTACCTTTACCTATACTCTGTTTTCTTTTTTTAATCCTTAAAGCCGTCACGTCGATTATTGTATACCTATAGTGCTAACTGTGTCACGTCGTTAATTACTATTTACCTAATAAATACTTACCTGCAGATGTAGGTAACCTGCAACTTACATCGAACATCTGATATAGATTATCGTCATTCGCGGGTAAACCTAATCCCGCTTAATATTATATAATACACAATATATTACGATAATCCATCACTTTAGCGTTATGATCATGCCCCCTCGCTCGATGTCTGTAACGCTGTTATTGTGATACAGGTATTTATTTTTTATAATCTCTACAGCCCTTTGTCAATAGTTAGCAGTGATTAGTTTGCATCATGGTTTCGACCATTTTCTTTTTCTGTAAAATTGTCGTCTGAGACTACGCCAAAAAATCTCAAAATATACTTAGTATTCCTATACCTTTCCATTACTACGAACCAGTGGCGTATTTTCAAATTTTTTGTGGGGGGGAGGGGGTCTAAATATTAAGTACCTACAAGTTTATAATATAAAAAAAACACATACGAGTAATGATGTAATAATTTTATTATTTATATTATATCATGTATATTTCACTACTTTTATGATTTATTAATACAAATTAATAGTTTTTTAGACAAAAATAACCAAAAGTTAAACCCAAGTTATTTAATATTTATACAAATATGGTATATTTTTTTTTTTTTATAATAGAAACATTAAAAACCAATAATATAAAATTAATTTTCTCTTTCTCGGTACCTACGTATCAAGAAAATTATGACTTTTTAAATTTTTTTCTGGGTCGAGACCTGGACCCCCGTAAATACGCCACTGCTACGAACATATTATTACTATTCTAGTACCTATACCTACGAGTACAACAGAAATTGTATTGTAACCAATGCAGGCATTCTGGCGGTGCATAGCGTCCCGAACATAATATATATAGGTAATAAACTACGTAAGTGAATCGAATATTGTACCTGAACGCTTTGACCGACTGAACTATAAATTATAATCAGTTATCGTGATTACCAATATTATTCTCCTATCCGAGTCTTGCAGCTGGTAGACTCCTGCAAAATTTTCCAACTTCCATCGACTTGAAACAGCTTTTGTGAGTTGTTAAATCGGCCGAATTACAATTGTTTGACTCTGTCAACAATTTGATAGCTGAAATCAATTACTTATTGTATATTGTAATAGTATAGGTGTGCACAATTTAATATTTCAAAGTTTGCTAGGTCTTACCTATTATAGAACCTTGAGGAATTTAACAACACATTATTTTTTAAACGCCCGATAACAATAATAATAATAAATTATTGTTAGGTACCTATATATTATATTACAGTATATTTTGCAATGTTATTTCCATAAATATTGTGAGTTGTGACGTTATCGCAAACTGTGGACCTATATAAATTATAAATTTAAATGCGAAGTATATACAAGTGGTGGAAATTATATTATTTACCACGTGTTGAATGCAACTCAGAGTCCACAGTGTAGCGTACCGGTTTCCGTTGATTATGAAATTGATAATAATTATTGTTATTACATATTAGTGTTATTACTTATTACTGTGTCGTATAGCAGAAATGTACAGAGTTTAATTGATCAATTTAGGTATAATAACAAAACATAAAACTTTTAATTCTACAGTTTAATTAATTTAAACTACGCTGTTATTTTATATTGTTATGCTACATACAAACATATTATTGAAATTTAGTATCGAATATCAAGTAAAACTACAACTGTCATCTGTCAAAATTACTAGTTATTAATTATTGCCATTGAATAAACCCTAGGCGTTGTATTGATCTAAAAAAAATTATTTTAAATGAATATTTTTAATAGTCTATTGCTCCATTTAAGAACCAAATATTATAATGCACGTTCGTACGTTTCAAATATTTAACTCAATTAATAACTCCATTTTTAACGCATTAGAGTTGTGGCTATCATTCACCCGGGCTATAAATTAGTATCAACTAACAATACTAGAAAACAGTATTTTTATGTATCGAAAACTTGAATGCGATAGGTATTCATAGAATAGAATTCGAAATGATCAAACTTTCTATTTTATATGGGTGCATGATATCGCCATTGATATATTGCTATACAAATGTGTCCTGGTGTAAGCGGGGTTTGATTTACATAATTTGAGTACAAAATTGGGGATATGAATTTGGTATAACTGAATGAAAATCAACTTAGTGATGCTGCAGTGGTTTGTGATTTGTAATCGCATACAAATATCTACAACCTTATACTTTTATAGAAAACACGGACAATATTATATTCTTGCGAGGCTTTTATTCATTCAAAATATACACCCATATATGCTTAAGGTAGATAATTTATTGTAAAATTTATTCTTAATGTTATTATTTACTTGTATTATAAATGTTTTCTTTACAATAAAAAAAAAAAAATTGAGTTAATACAGTCACGAAATAGTTAAGTTGGAAAGAAAAACAAAATTAGGTACTCAAAAATCACAGGAAATCTATATTGTTATAAAATAAAGTAAAACAGATTATTACTACAATCGAGTTATGATAACTCGAATCTCAAGGGAGATGAAAATTTATTTAACTTGTGTATTTTTTGAGTTATGCCTATACCTCAAACACTTCAAGTGGCAAAAAACAAATTCAAGTTATCCAGGTTTTTGAGTTATCGAGACTAGGTTTTTTTCAGAGTAAGCACCATAATATTGTTATTAGTATAAATATTGGATAATCAATTTCTTATCAGTTATAGAGTCGTTAAGGTTTTTTATGCGATGAGATTAGCGGTGATTGCATGTACCTACAATAATTTTATACCGCCATAACTTTGATATCGCATACGAATTTGAGACTCCGTGCGTGGTATGTGGGCAATCACATATATAATCATCACACACTGGTACCAATTATAATAACTTAATATATATTTTATAATAAGGGCTTGGAATAATACTCTTAAAAATACTAAATATGCATTTTTTAAACACTAAAAGAGTATAAATATGCAATTAAAATTGTTTAAACAAATATTTTATAAAACTATAAAAAGTTAAGCCTAGAGGTAGGGTAGTTAGGTATTCTTAAGTTAGTTAAATTAATTTGATGTTCCATTATATTATTTTATTGTTACAATCTGAAAAACACATAAATGATAAAATTAATACCTATACAGTATACAGTAGGTATACATATTTGTAAATGTTTAGTACTTAGGTTATTTTTAAAGTAACTAATAACGAATAAATAACCAAAAAAAAAACATATATACCTATGAAATAACTTCCCAGCCCTGCGGATTATAATAAGTAGTAATAATATGTATACACACCGCAGCTGTCTTGGTATTTTTGCAGACGTGGAGGTCAAGTGCTACGGCGAGTACGGTTGTTTCTCGGTGGCCGGCCCGTGGCAGGACGTCTCCTCCAGGCCGGTGAACGTGTTCCCGGAAAAGGCGGAAAAGATCGCGCCGCGGTACTGCCTGTACACGCGCAACAACAGGAACGCATGCCAATACCTTAACCACAAAGACCACAATTCGGTGATCACGTCTCATGTGATCCCGTCGATGCCCACGTACTTCATCACGCACGGGTTCTTAGAGGGTGGCGACAGGCCATGGCTGAAGGAAATCGCCCGGCAGATCCTGCGACGGTACGATGCCAACGTGATAATCATCGACTGGGAACAGGGCTCGGGGTCACCGTACACGCAGGCCGTGGCCAACATACGGATGGTGGGCAGGATAACAGCACACCTGATAAACGTGATACGAGTAAGTGACATTTATGTAATATTACAATATATAAGTACCTATAAATAATAAATAGTATAGGTGGACAACTTAATAATATATATTATACAGAAATGTTTTATTCGCGTGGGAGGAGGGAGAAAACTTCAATATTTACAACTGATGCATAGTGAAAAATATTGCTATGTATAGAGCCTGATTTTAAAAAGCTGTGGGTAGGTGCAAACGGTGGGCTTACCAGCTATTACTGAGCGTATGTGATTGGTAGATCCATTATACTGGGAGGAAGAGAAAAAAAGGGCTAACATAATATGATTAAACTATTAAGCGCGCAGTAAAATAATTTCAAATATTCCCAAAATGTAAAAATCAAAATTATTTGTTTATTTGAGAGCAGCTATAAAAATTGTTATTCACAATGATGACATACCATAAAAACCATAAATAATATTAAGATCTTGTCCCGGTTGGTTGGTATTTTACGGATTGTCGTTTGACGCATTATCTGACCAAAAATAATATTACTCGTGCAGTCGTGCACGGTGCACCACGATCAACAGTGCTTGTATAGTGTATACCTACGTCTTATATAGGCACCTACTAATAGGTACTTATACCGCAGTCCGCAGTTGTAATACCTGTTGTATATACAATAGCTGACATTTTTATTTACCGTGTATTTATTTGAATTTTAATAGAACATGAATATAAAATAAATAATATGCACATAATAATATTTAAAATCGTTTCTCCTTATCGTCGCCTCTTTGCGGGTTTGGATAAAAAAAATAAATGCACATAACTTTAATATTATAATAATATGGTCTAATACGGTAATATGCAAAGGTCTCCAAACCGATAACAATCGTGTCGAATTGATGCTTTTATAATTAATAATTATCGACCGATTAGATCATTTTGTTTGGTAATATGATAAATCGTTATATAGTTAAATATACAATGTATACAATATCTACAGTATATTTAATTTTATCAATATATATAGGTATATTATCGAGTCGTCATAGGACTGTTAAATTTAAAACATTAAGTCAATTGGTCAATTGGATCATAAAAACCATATTAATTGTAAAATAAACAAACTCTAAATTATAACGTTTCTTATCGTATCATACAAAGACACAAAGTTCAGTATTGGTGTTTGTGCTTCTTCTCCTTTTATTCAACATTTTATATAGGAAAAAAGGTACATTATTCCGTATTTTAGTTTTTGAATCTATAAACACGAAGACATTGCCTTTTAATGTATATTTTAATAACAAACAACAATTAGCTATTACTTTCTTTTATTATATACATTTGTTTGGTCACTACTTTTTTATATTTCATAATACTCGACTTCATCCGAAAAACAATTTTTATTTCATTTTACTGGACAGATGGCGTCACTGGGGTATCCATGTTTTCATATTTTACCTGCATTAACATCATCATATTATGTTAAATTTGTGAGGGGGCCAATCTATACTTCACAAATATTTACTTTTCCAACGCATCTATTTTTATACTATGTCTATGTATATATAAACTAAAATTATTGGTACCCATGGTAAAAAAAGAGTTTGAGTATTAATATAATATATAGATAAATTATACTTCGCTTATAAGGCTTGAATTGAAGGGGACGAAGTTCCTTTTCTTTTTAGAAAAATAGAATATATATGTGTGTACTCCTTCTAATTATATCCTAATAAATATAAGATATTTCTATACTCAGGTACGCGCATTTTTGTTTACACTTTTGCATCCCCTTTATAATTTTTTTTCCAATTGAAGCACTGACTACACTACATTATACTATGGAATTTTTTTGAGTAGACAGAACTCGGATTAAACGTCGCCAACGTTCATCTAATCGGTCATAGTTTAGGATCACATCTCTGTGGTTACGTCGGAAGCGTACTGCAGACGAACTTTGGCGTAACGGTGGGTCGAATTACTGGTCTAGACCCGGCTGAGCCTCACTTCAGCCAGACTGACCCAATGGTGAGGTTAGATCCTTCGGACGCCATGTACGTGGACATCATACACACCGATTCCAGGCCGTTTATAAAAGGAGGCGAATTAGGTACAATATTAATTATTATATTATGCTTTAATGAGACAATTTTCTGTAAAATGACATTTTGATTAGTTTTTTATCATTTAAAGTTATTTTGTATATACATTTCTAATGATTATTATGTGTTGTGTTTATTTATTGTCTGTTGCAGGTCTGGGAATGAGTGCACCGATTGGCCATTTAGATTTTTATCCAAATGGAGGTGAGAATCAACCTGGGTGTAATCAGGGTATGATGAAGTATATTAACCGCGAAAACGGTAGTTTCTATCAAGGCATGAGAAGATTCCTGGCCTGCGATCATGTCAGAGCACACGAATATTTTAACGAATCCGTAAACACGGTTTGCAACTTTGTAGCAATTGAATGCGATTCTTATGAAGAATTCTTAAGTGGAGAATGTTTTTCATGTTTGAGCGATACGGTTCGTACATGTCACATTAATATCATTACCTATTATTAATATCACATATTATAAAATACATTTCCATCTAATTACTCAATGGTTTAGAACCCTGATGGTAAAATCTGTGCAGAAATGGGTATGCGATCGATGGGTCACTGGAAAAAATATGCCGCCACTATTGCCAGTTCCATTGATCCTAATGCATCGCCACACATACGTTTATACTCACTCACAAACGGAGACTCGCCATTTTGTAGTAAGTATTAACGTTATAAAATTAACTGTAGCTTTTTTCCATTAATTTTAGTTTTGATACATAATACTATACCTACTCCGTACTCGTTATGTCTTAACAATATATTGTCTTTGATGAATACCAACAACAATATTATGTTTAGGTTATAAAAAAAAGTTATAATTTAAAAACTTTTAACATAATATTTTTCAAATTCATTACTATGGTAATAAATGTTAAAAATACCACCGATTAAGAGTCAATTTAATTACATATAAGACTCTTAATTCAGCATATTCTTATTGACCCTTCAATTTGTTGTTAAATTAACGCGGATATTTCTATGTGTGCATATTTAATATTTATATACGTTTATCGACGTTGTAATACCTAATGAATAATGAGTACTATGATTGAGTATAAACTATAAATGTATAAAGTACAATTATGTTCAAAATACGAATAATGATTCATATTCTCGATGCAACGATTCGGCATAGATATTATATAATAGATACTAAATTGGTGTTTTATATTAAAAACATGTTATATGTACCTATAGACACCTACCTACCTACCTATTCAATTTCTCACATTAATGTTTTAGCGTACTTGTACCGAGTGACGTTGAATTTGGCAAATTCGCAATTGAGCAAAGACCATGGTGGTGAAGTAGGACATTTTTTGGTGCAGCTTGAAGGAACTGAATCGAAGTCAAAACTTTTGAACGTATTTAAGTGAGTGTATTCTGTACTCTAAGACTGTAAAATAAATACGTTCCACGTGGTGTTTTCGAACCATCTAAAATATATTATTATGTATATGTAAATTATTAATAATATTTACGTTTTTAAACTTAAAACAGAGAACAACATTACAAACCGGGCAGTGTTCACCGTCGGGTGTTTGGGTCCAGTAATGTGGGTTCCATCAAATCTGTACTATTGGTTTGGAACCACTCGACCACGATGAACATACTAACCTGGAGATTTGAAGCGCCGGTCATCTACGTCGAATCGCTGACCATCGAGGCGTTCAACGGCGGCCAAAAGTATGTTAACTCTACTATAATATACATATTATACAATATACACATTAGTACTATAAATGAGTAGAAGTAAACCTACATCAGGCGGTTAAAATTGGGATCGGTGTAACCAGTGGGGCCCCACATGTATGGTTTGGGGGGGGGAACATTTTTTTACAACACAAATACAATTACAATATACACGTCTTTATTCTAAATTTAAAATTTTTTACCAATACTAGTATAATCTTAATGTAATAAATCAATTAATGATTATATATTAAATAACAAAATCTAAACATCTTTTCATATTGTCGCTTTTTCCAAAACGATAAAAAATTAGGTCAATGTTTATGGAAATTCCCTATGAAAATTGGAGAAATAATATGTCTGTGGGGGGGGGGCTTGTCGGCCCTAGTGCTCTCTCACACTGCTATAGTGAGAGTAGCTGTGAGTACAGCTGCATGTTACTTGTGTCCCAAAAAAAAGGTATATTTTTCCGGTAGTAAATTTGACCTGTAACTTGTGTCCCGTTTTGGAGACGCAACTCGGCTATAGCTAATTATTATTCCCATTACATACATACCTATTAAAATATTAAAATACCATGCTTTTATTCTATTCATCCACATATTTTCCAATTAATTGACATCTTAAAACCATTCCAGATTAATATGCACCGGTGCATATGGAGAGAGAAGTGAACTATAAAAAACTATAACATTTATAAAATGATTGTTCGTTTTACATTTTTGAACAAAAAATTTATCATTTAAATAATATATTATAAAATAACCGCATTTCACTGACCTATATTTATACAAATACAACTGATAACTATATACCTGCACTTGATTATAATATTGTGAGTTATTATACAGTGTGTTACTCGTAATTTTTACTGTCAATAACTTTTTTCCAATCTGATAATATTGAAATATGATTTTAAAAACTAATGTTCCTATTAGAGAGCCACATTTGTAATAATTTATAGTATATTTTAGTATACCTTAATCATTGTTTTAGTGTTGTTAAAAAATATTGAAGAAAATGTATTGAACATATTGATGTATCTAAATATTTTAAAAGTCAAAATATTAATTTTCTTTATAATATTTTGAGTAGATAAGTTTAAAGTTAGAGTAGGGGTGAGTCTAGTAGAGCTAGGAGGGTGTATGAAGTATAAATACTCATATTAATACTTTTATAGATATACCTACACCCACACATTTATTCGGTAGGTGGGTATCAAGTATTTACGAGGACAAACACTGTGAGACACCTGTATATAAAATAAATAATACGGATAACTTATTACAAAATATATCGTTGACCGTTGTATATAGAGATAATAATATTAGACCTTGTATTATTAATATTTTCGTTTTTCTTTTCAGACTAAAACTATGTCCACCGAAATTAATAGCTTTAGAAGCTGGCTTATCGTTTAGAATGGTTCCGTGTGAAAACTTTTAACAATACGTGAACAACGAAGATACGAATTTTGTAGATAGATTTTCATAATCATATTTTATATTTGGCTAGGCTGAGGACCATTTTATTTGTATGTATGGTGTGAGCTGCTGTATATAATGAAACGATACCTATTATATTACTACTATTTACCTAATATTATAACCTGTTTATTTTTATTCTAACGTGATTATAATTTTAATTTAATCGCTTGTAAAATGTGTACCAAAATGTTTATTTAAGTTAAAGGTATAATCCCATTTTTACATATAACTATTAACTATATAATATAACTTATAAGTGATTCCTGATGCACTATTTATTATTTAGATTATACTTGATATTCTTTTTTAAAAAAATAGGAGTACCTGCCTACCTATGTTATGTATATAATATCATTATGAATGTATAATGTATATTATTATTTATTTATGTATTTATTTGCTATATATTTTTTTAAATAAACTATTTATAATATTATATTGTGTAATACTTGTCATAAATAGTGTGAGTTAAACGGCGTTTTAAAAAAATCGATTAAATGCACTACGTAGGTGGTAGGTATAACGAATTTACTTATAACGCGAACATGTAACAAATTGTCAAAATATTCCTACAATGCCCAACAAAATTGCTGAATAGACTTAAATGAATCATGTAGTAAATTATTGCAGTAGATATTTAAAATGTGTGCTGCAGTTAGACATTTCTTCAGAAATGTTTATTTAAATTTTGCACACGAGAATACGTAATGTTAAAATATAAATTTTTACATTGTAGTATTTTACACTTATTAACTTACTGACGACCTGCAACGGATACAAAATGATAAAAACTTGGTCAAATAAACATATTTTTTTAAATTATTCTATACATGTATATATAAATTATAAGTGCGCTTAGTACAAGAGAACGATTAGTGGAAGGAAAACGTATGAATATGTTATGGCCAGTTCATGATATAACGGCTTTTGGTTAGGCTACTTAGTAAGAGACTACACTCTTTTCTCATTTTTAAGCCAAAAAATTATTTAAAATAAAAAAAACGAAAAGGGGTGAGCACAGGTAAAAGAATTTTCAAAAACAAAAAAAGTAATCAAAATAACATGCAAAAACGTAAAAATAATTGAGAAGAGATAATATAATTAAGGCACCTGTGGATGTCGCTCTGCTGTACAGTAGGTTACGAGTAGATCACTGTATAATGGATGGTATTAAATTTGAATTCAATGATAATATAATATCATTGTATACGAAAAACGATTCTGAGAGGAGACGGTATGTCAGTCTAGGATATTTGAAATTATATTGATATTGTTATTTTACGGTAGCTGCTAAGTTGAATTAATATTATTCATATTATTGAAATATTAACCTAAAATTATCAGTGATGCTAGAAAAATATTTTAATATATACTTTTCCTCTTTAAAATTGATTTCAATATGTAATTTCGTCCAAATTTCAACTTAAAATGTCTGTAAAAAATAACTGTGTTTATATATTTTTTAGATTTTTTGATTACAGTATGTACTATTTATTAGAATCTTTGCTTTAAATTTTCAATCCTTAGTAATAAAAACTGACCATTTTATAATTATTTAATTGCAATGATTGATAATTTTCGAGATTTTGATGAATTTTGTCAAAATTCAAACTTTAAATGCTTATAAAAAAAATGTGTGCCTATGTATTTTTAATATTTTTCAACTGCTATTGTAACAATATATCAGGAGCCTTGTATTAAATTTTCATTATTTTTGGCCCAACAAATAAAATTTTATTGATATTATATAGAAAAAAAACTAAAAAATTTGAAAATTGAAATCGTCCGTAAAAAGCTGAAAAACAGTCAAAATATATTCAAAATTAGATGGTGTATAGAAAATGCTTATATAAACATTCAGTGAAATTTTCATGCATCTACAGTTATTTGTTTTTGAATTGCAACAAAATAAGAAAATCACTACATGAGAAATCGAGTGAATATCTAATCTTGTACAAATTTGAACTTAAAATGCTCATAAAAATTTATGTTTACTTGCTTATAAACATTTTTTCATTGATAAAATTAGGCAAACTTTTAAGGATTCTTGTATCACATTTTCAAACCTTTGTTTTAAAAAGAAAAATTTTTATGAATTTCTACTTCAAAATAAATTGCACATTTTCGTCATTTTTACGTATTTTGTAAAAATTTGAACTTTGATTACCTATAAAAAAAAATTGTGACTACAGATTTTAAATATTTTTCATCTGCCTTTGAAACTATATATTAGAAACCTACTATTAAATTTTCAAGATTTTTTACCCAACAAATAAAATTTTATTGACATTTATAGAAAAAAAAACTAAAAAAATTGGAAACTGAAAATGTCCGTTAACAGCTCAAAATAAGTCAGAATATTTTGAAAATGCTATGGTGTGTAGAAAATGCTTATATAAATATTTGATCAAAATTTCATGTCTCTACGGTCATTTCTTTTAGAGTTATACCAAAAACCAAAATCGATTTTGTCGAAAATTGGTTTTCCGTAAAAATTCCCGTTTTGTCCTTAATTTTTCATTTGTTTTTCATGGCGTTCATGAAAACTACTGGGAAATTTTAACTTTTGACCCCCCAAAGTACCAACTAGATTCACTTTCCTATCAGAAAAAGTACTATTGAAGAAAATCGAAGCATTTTTACTGTCCTAAAAGATGATGACAGACACAAAAATAAAAAAATAAATTAAAAAAAAAAACACACATCATTGTAAAATCAATACATTCATCGCTCCGCTCAGAATCTAAAAAAAAACTAAAACAAATCAACATATTTTCAAAATTGAATGGTGTATAGAAAATGAGAATATAAACATTTAGTGACATTTTCATGCATCTACAATTATTCGTTTTGAATTACAACCAAATAAGAAAAACGCTACATGAGAAATCGAGTGAATATCCTATGTTGTAAAATTATGAACTTAAAACACTCATAAAAATTTATTTTTAATTGCTTTTAGATATTTTATTTTTGATAAAAGTAGAAAAACTTACGTTAAATCTTGTGTTAAAATTTAAACCTTAGATTTAAAAAGAAAAAATGGCGGGTAAGTGTATGTCGCTCTGCTGTACAGTAGGTTACAAGTGAGTCACTGTAATGGATTGTGTTAGATTTTTATCCAATGATATAATATCATTGAATAAGAAAAACGATTCTGAGCGAAGACGGTCAGTCAGTCTATAATATCTTACTAAGTCTAAATGTATTTGATGATATTATTGTGAATAAAGTAATTAATTTTAGTATTATAGGCATTAGTATTTACTATAGTTGGTTAAATTCATTTTTCTCAAAAAAATTATATTTTAAAATGCCATTGCGTGTATATAAAATATAACAATATATTCTAAAAGTTTCATATACCAACAAATAATATTTTTAAATTATATCAAAATAACTAAAATCATTATTCTTGGTTTAAATATGAAATTTTGTCTAAATTTGAAATTAAAATGTCTGTAAAAAATAAATGTGTTGATATATTTTTTAGATTTTTGGTTACAGTATGATTTATTTATGAGAATTTTTGTTTTAAATTTTCAACACTTAGTTATAAAAACTGAACATTTTATAATTTTTTAATTACAATGATTTATAATTTTCGAGATTTTGACAAATTTTGTCAAAATTCGAACTTTAAATGCTTATAAAAAAAAATCGTGCCTATGTATTTTTAAAATTTTTCAACTGATATTGTAACAATATATAAGAAAGCTTGTATTAAATTTTCAGACTTTTTGGCCCACCAAATAAAATTTTATTGACAATTATAAAAAAAAAAACTAAAAAAATTGAAAACTAAAAATGTCTGTAAACAGCTCAAAACAAATCAAAATATTTTCAAAATTGAATGGTGTATAGAAAATGAGAATATAAACATTTAGTGAAATTTTCATGCATCTACAATTATTCGTTTTTGAATTACAACCAAATAAGAAAAACGCTACATGAGAAATCGAGTGAATATCCTATGTTGTAAAATTATGAACTTAAAACACTCATAAAAATTTATTTTTAATTGCTTTTAGATATTTTATTTTTGATAAAAGTAGAAAACTTACGTTAAATCTTGTGTTAAAATTTAAAACCTTAGATTTAAAAAGAAAAAATTTTATGAATTTCTAACTCCAAATAATTTGCAAATTTTCGTCATTTTTACGTAATTTGTCAAAATTTCAACTTTAAATGCTTAAA
>JANEHU010004308.1:0-60988 GCA_027563435.1 Nasonovia ribisnigri | reverse complement strand
AAAACATATTAAAAAATACGCATGTTCTATATTTCCGATATTTTTTAATTACTGTAAGAAAAACTTACGTGGGTCGTTCTATTCATTTTCAAGCTTTTTGCATAACAAAAAAAGTGTTATATAAAAAATATAAACTTAAAAATATGAAAAATTCAAATTTCTATAAACACCACAAAAAGATAAAAAAATAATTTGAAATGTATAGGTATCATATCTAGTGTCTATATGCTAATATAAATTAATATTTGGTGAATTTATAGTTCACATTGAAGCAGTAGATTGCTCATCATATAAAAGTGACGACAAATAGATGCAAAAAAATATAATTAAAAATAAGCACGTGTCATTGAAGTGACGAACTGAACTTATTATACAAAAATCTATAGTAATATAACAGCCATGGTTGTTGTAATAATGTTATAACATCGAACACACAAAATAAATTATAAATACCGATTATTGTGTGTGTTGTGAACAAAATCGTTAAGACCCACGAATGGTTTAAAATATAATGACGTGCAGAATAAACTGACGATGGCAATATTCGACGACATAAATGTATCCATTATTCGAACGCAAAAGAGCGTGTACGCCCCAATACCCAATTCGTCGGTTTTCATCACAAAAACCAGTCGATCGAATGCATTATTATACTTGGATTGGCCAAAATTCGCGTGCACGTCATTATTTCTTTGAACCGTTCGACGGAACAGCAGTGGGATTTGTGGACATAAATATATATATGAATATGTGTGTATGTATGCATGTATATATAACTAATATCCCTATTACTATAACGAACCGTTATGAAAATTAATATAATGATTATCGTATATGTGATATTATTATTGTGTAATATAATATATCCAACAGTGATTCTTTTACTAAAATAATTTTAAACGATACAACATAATTTTGAGAGAAAACTGTGGTTAAAGCTTGGTATTTTCGTGATAGTAAAATGTATAAATTGATAGTACCGGATGCATATTTTAACGACCGTATGTCAGCCGACGGTAATACCATGGGTATCTGCATTTGACGATATTGAGACACGTTTACCGGAAAATAGGAATGCTCTTTACAAACGTTGAGAGGAATATCATGAAATTAAATATATCACGAAAATACCTTTCTTCACCCACAGGTGCATAGAAACTATGGACATTTTTTATTTTTCTTGGTAGTGGGTGCCAGTATTATATTATTATCATAGGCGATGGTATCTGATATTTTAAATTAAAATATGATTACAAAATGGGAGGAGTGGTTAAGTCCACCAAAGCCCCCCTCCCCTAATTGTTCCTACAGGTAGCTAATTGCTGTTATACGTATCACTTGCTTTTTTAAGCTCATAACAAACACACTCTATACAATAAAGTAATAGAAGGACTTTCGCGTGGAAAACTGTTACAATTATTCAAGAAGGGCAATAATTATGTTATTTTAAACAAAATAATTAATCAAATTTAAAATACCACCTTAGAACCACACTCTGTATTTATTTTATCTTATTTTTTAATAATACATTCTGCCAAAGCTGTCTAGGCTAAAAATAATGAACGAATCCAAATATATATGTACGAAATACCTACAACACAAATAATAATATATGTGTCTTATCCATTACTTAATTATTATACTTCACTACATCAGTTTGACCCACAGAGAATACATATAAATGTACAAGACAAGCTCATCAACTTGTCTGATATAATAAGATAGTGAAACGATTTGTCATAAGTACTAATTTAAATAATATATAGGTAGGTTACAATTTATTATTTAAACTATTTCCAAAATATGTACAACTTCTGAGTTTTAGAGATTCTATTTGATCCGTATTTTGATATTTTTTTCATCTTTTCAGTATCTCAAATAGCGAATGGTTGCGTTCATAACTCGTTAATTTTAAAAAAGCAGCAGCAGGGACAAAAAATACGCTTAAAACCTATTCTTCTACCAATCATTATACTATTAATTTAAATCTACTACACATTGAGGAAACATCACAATAATTATAGATCTCCACTGAGAAATGCTATTAAATACTCAATACAACCGTAGGGGTTGTCAAGAGATCTCTAACAATCTAATTTAATGCAATATAATAACGTTTGAACTCAAACATACTTCGGATTTGAATAGAATATAGTTCACCTATTCAAATTCAATTAAGTTCAAATTAACGTTTAACCAACTTGTCATTCTTCGATGCAAATACCAAGTTCATTTATCATAAAATTAATATATATACCATATTATAAATACACAGCGTTTCCTAAGTTACTCAAAATAAATTAGTAAATATAGTCATTATAGTTTACAATGTTTTAGTCGTTGTGGACACATGAAATAACTAATCCATTTCAAATTCAGAGCAAATAATTGAATGTATTGGTTTTACTAGTACAATGATGTGTTTTTTTTTGTATTCAATGTCACTTTTTATAGTTGAAAAAATAATTGAGGATAGATTTTGGTAGCAATTTGAATCTAGTTAGTATTACAATAGCTACTTGGTGGAGGGGTAAAAGTAAAAAACCACCAGTGCTTAAAAAAGCCAGAAAAAAATTGAAACACTTTTTTAATATGTGTTTGAAGTTTAATTTTAAAAAATATCGAACATTTTCAAATTATATTTTCATTAAAAATGAATACATTTTTTAATTTATTTTAGTAAATAAATATTGACAATTTAATACAAGGATTCACCATATTGTTATAGTGCATAAGAATAATAAATAATCAGAAATATAAAGTAACCAGTTTTGTCACAGACATATACTTTTAAGTTTGGTATGTCTCCGCTCAGAAATGTTTTTCGATAGTCCATGAACTATTATTTTAATAATTATTATAGAATGTATAACTATAATTTGTGACTGTCAAAAACTATTTTAGCCTACCATATTGATAATGACAAACATTGTTTCAACCAGTGTCCTTTATGCATTATTAAACCTTTCATCTGATTGCGATGAAGTTTTGTACGGAGATAGATAAAAGCTTGTAAGGAAAGAAGATAGTCTACATTTGTCGCGAAAAAAGGTAAATAAGAGGTCCAAACCGGGGAGGTTCTCAAACAGGGATTTCGAGATTTACGGAATGTCTTGAGTTTGAACTACGGTTTTGGAGGAACAATATTTTGCATTTGATTTTACATAGTTTTTGTTCTTATCTTTACTTTTTTATTTTTTTTCTTTATCTATACATACGAATGATTGGTTTTATTATTAATTGGATTTTAGTACGGTTAGGTTAGGTTAAGATTTTGTATTAATTGATTGTATAACTTTGATAGTGTAGAGTTCAATTATACACCAACGAATACTCCACGCGGGGTCCACGATCTACCGCAGGTAGATTACTTACCTGTTAATATACTGCTCGCATAATCACGGACAACACAAGTCAGGATGGTTATAAATTAAAATATAACATCATTTACACTTAAAAAGACATTGCTTCCGGAACGTGTTACACCCAAAAGAGTTGAGCAATCACAAAAACCTAGCAATAGCAAAGCATTGCCGTGTCAGCTACTAGAGATATAAACTATTAATAGTAACATAAATAATAAATATATTATAAAATATCATTAGAAACCCATTGAAACCGGTTCCACTAAAGGTACGCGTTCCTAGGTGCGTCTAGACGGAACGTCCTGAAGCAGCGTCTGACGTCACGTCTAGACGTTGCGTCCGGATTGCTTTCCTAAACTGCGTCTTGGCGTTGCGTTTAGCTTGTTTACAGTAGCGGATTTTTAAATTTTTTATGGGGAGGGGTCCTGAAAAATAATATGTAGGTATTTCAAACATATGGTACTAAACTTTTATTGACAATTAAGTAACTCATTGGATCATACTCATTTATTTAGAAATATTTGAATCGCGGGCACTTTTAATACGTAGTATATTCAAACAAAATTATAAAAAATGAAATGTTTATGATTATATTTTTAATTTTTAGTATTATAATAATATTATTACCAAATATTGAAAATACGTGGACAATTGGATCCTAAATACTAATAATAGTATATATCGTTTTATCACTATAAAATATACCAAGGTACCCACTTATTATCTACCTAATTGCATTCTACAAATAATTTAATATTACTTCTTGTGAAACTTAACGATACTTAAGAATCACTAGAACGTATTTATGTTATGATATTTATACAACTAGACTTAAAAGTAAGAAGTATATAAACATGAATCATTAGTTCTTGAGTTTTCAACGAATGTGCACGTAATAGCTGGTATCTATACAAACCAGAACTTGTACTACTTACAAACTACAAATATGAATAAACAACAAGCTGTTGTGAAGTTTAATAATATTTTGATGTCTTTACTTGAAGAAGAGGAAGAAGAAGACAATATGTTAGAATCTTTAATAATAAAGAAGAAAAGAAAATCTACGAAACCTATGTTTTTAGTGAGGGAACAGGAAGGATTTTACGAAAAACTTATTAAAGGGCACTTAATGAAGGACGAAAAATTATTTCGAGAATTTTTTAGATTAAATTTAAAACAGTTTAATTTTGTTTTGTCACTGGTGAAAAATGATATATCTTCTGATCCGTACAATCGAGTACAACAACCGATTACACCTGAAGAAAAATTAGCATTAACGTTGAGGTAATATAGTTTTATTATATTCTTAATAAATAATAATGATTAATAGCTAAGTTATTTATATGATTTATAAATTAATGAACGATTTAAAAACAATTTATTTTAAAATTGGAAAAATTAATTAAAATTACATAAAATATTATGACGTATAAAAAGTTGATTTAAAATAAAATATTCGATATGAAATTAAAATCAAAATTGTATGGATATAATTATGTGTAATTGTTAAAATATAAAAAAAAAATCAATGTATGAAAAGAAATACCATTTTATACTTTTTACTTATGATTTATAAACTGAACTATCATATTGAGCAAAATTTGTAAAGTCTTGAGGTTCTGGAACTTGAGTATATGGAGCATAATTATATGGAGTAAATAAAGTTGGCTTTGGAATTGAATTTGGTGGATTATCTTGAGGGGGGTATACTGGATTATATGCTGATCCGGTAATCTCAGGTCCATCATACTTTTCTTCTAATTCCGATATCAGAGATAAAACTTTTAACTTCGCCTCAGATATACCTTTTTTTGGAAATTTTTTTACCATTTCCGCAATACTTTTAAAAAATAGATCCACGTCATCATCTTTCGTATTTAATATTTTTTCTTGTTGACTATGAATATTAGCGAATAAAGTATCTCTTTCTTTTGTCCGCTTTGCTAATATTGCCACTAAGTTATCTGCATTCGACCTTATTCTCTTACCAGCATATGACCTACTCGTACTTGGTTCATTAGTTTCAGAAATTGGTTCTACGTCTTCTTCATTTTCGTCTACATCGTCATCTGCCGCATGCGTTTCGTTTACCGGTGGGCTAAATGGCGACACGTTTGAAATAGATCTAAAAAAAATATAAATAAAATTTCAGTTAATAAAAATACATTTTGGATTTAAATATATAACTAAAAATGTATTAATTGATTTAATTATGATTTAAGTATAATTAAAATGTAATGTACCCACCTTCGTTCAAACTCAACTTTGTCCAAGAACGCAACATTTTGGGCTAAAGGCCAAGGTTTTTTTAGCGAACTTTGAGATCCTGTACCTAGTTTTTTTTTACTTTTCATGTATGTGTCTCTTATATTTCTCCATCTTTTTTTACAATCGTTCACTAAATTGTATTCAATAATAACAAAATAAATTAATATAGTCACCTATACATATACAGAAATACTTGACAAATGAAATAACATTTGTTCTGACCAATATTTTTTTTTATATTATGATTTATTGACTTGTGCAATTTGTGCTACACGTATACAATATTTTTTATTTTATTTTTTTTTAATAATTAAATTAATTTACGATCGTAAATATAATTGAACATTTTGTTAAAAAATTCAAAACATCCAATTTCTAAATCTAGGTTTTATAAAAATGTTGATTATAAAATAATTTACAAAGTCAAATGATGGTTTATATTTTATTATTTTTTTAAAATTACAAATTTTTTAATGACACAGATTTGAAGAGAAATTTTTTTTAAAAATATTTTGATTTCAAAAAGTACTTATTTAAATTATTATTTAATATTTTAAAATGTTTATACTTTTAAACTTTGAATTTAAAATATTTTTTATAGCTAGATCAAATTTACCTAACAAAAATAATTATATTTCTATTTTTTTTTTTTTACAAATTTCAATAAAATTTTATTTGTTGGGCCAAAAATCGTGAAAATTTAATACAAGACTCCTAATACATTGTCACATTAGAAGTAGAAAAATATTAAAAATACATTTGCACATTTTTTTTTATAGTTAAATATTAAGTTAAATTATGTACGAAATTACGAAAAATTACGAAAAAAACAAAGTGTATTTCATTTGTCAGGTTATTCTGTTTCCCGGTACATTCTATTTATGTACATAAGATTATCAACTAAGTGATGAAACTAAATTTTATATTTCATATAATTATTTTAATTTACTTTTTATTTTTTATTTATATATCTTTAATTTTAATTTATTCTAATTTAGATATATTGCAACCGGAGAATCATTTCGCTCATTATCATTTTCGTTTCGAATTTCTAATAGCTACATAAGCAAAATTGTCAAAGAAACACTGGAAGCTCTGAAATTCAGACTTATGCCAATATTTCTACCCAATATTAATACAGTCGACTTTAAGGCTAAATCTGAGGAATTTTGGACAAAATGGAATTTTCCTAATTGTATCCTTGCAATTGACGGAAAACACGTCCGTATACATTGCCCAAGTAATACAGGATCCTTGTACTATAACTATAAAGACTATTTCTCAATAGTATTATTAGCAATGGTAGATGCTAATTACAAATTTGTGGCAGTCGACGTTGGATCTTACGGGAGAGAAGGTGATAGTGGTATTTTCTTGAAATCTGATTTGGGCAAAAAAGTTTTGAATGGTACATTTGGATTTCCAGATGCAAATGCATTGCCTGGTTCAGATACTGTACTACCTTACGTTATCATAGGAGATGAGGCGTTTAGATTACATGCACACATCATGAAGCCATACACAAGGAAATCAGCTAAAGATGATGCTTCAAAAGCAGTATTTAATTACCGACTAAGTCGAGCGCGTCGTGTAACTGAAAATGCATTTGGACTATTGAGTCAAGTATTTCGTGTTTTCTATCAAACAATAAATATGAATCCGGAAACTTGTGACAGTATGATACTTGTTGCCTGCTGTCTTCATAATATGTTGAGAGAAGGGTATTTGGAAAAAAATGGAAAAGTGTTTTATAATTATGACTCAGAAGAATCTAGACCAATAAATAACATGATTTCAATTGTACGTGAAGGTGGATTTTCAAATGCCGACGGTTTTCATGTGAGGGATGCATTTAAGCAATTTTTTATGAATGAAGGAGCTGTATCATTTCAATGAAGTTATAGTAGTAATTAATAGTAATAATATGTATTAATAGTTATTATAATACCTAATAAATAAATAATTATTATGCTGTTTTAATTTAAATATTAAAAGATATGTTATACCTAGTGGCTAGTGTTACTAAAAGAAAAAAATAGGTACTTACCAGATCTACAAACATTTTTAGAAATATCTTTCCAGCATTCTTCTTTAACAACGTTATCCTTGTGTTTAGGATGAGCACTATCATAAATCATCTCATGAGATCGAATATTTTCTATTAATAATTCATCTTCAGTAGAGGTAAAAACAAATTTCGCCATTTCACCTGTGGTTACTTACTTACCTACTTGCACGTGAAACAGTCAACGGTGTAATCACTATACTACTATTATAGACTATAGTAGGTACTACACTATACTGTGTGCACTAAACAATGTCTATCGCAATTCAAAGTTTGTATAATGTATACGATTTAAGGAAATCGACTATTTTTACTATTATATGGAAGTATGGGAGTAATCAAAATATTCTTCTAGAACGACAAGTATAGAATTTATCGTAACCAGGTTAAATAAGATATTCTTCGAATAACTTAGTAAGTAATTGTTCAGTTATCAGTTATTTATTTATATAACAATATTATATAATAACTAGATAATTATTAATATTTATTAGGAACTGTAATTGGTTATAAAACTTATAAGTTTAAATTATAAAGCCATGGATTAATTAACAAATTTAAATATTAATGCTGAACCACTGAAACTTGTATTTTATGTATTTGTAAATATGGAACCAGTTAGCAATAATAAGAGCTAGAAATAATATGCAGATCTCACTGCAACTACAATAATTTATCATAAAATTCAAATAATTACTAAAAAATTAAATTATGCTGTTATTATTTACATAAATACGTTTTAGTTTACCTTTAAATCACCCAATCACATCACCCACTTTACCAAATTAAAAATCGAGAGCAAACTCGGCTATGTTAATGAGAGTGATCAGTGGTCAAATACCGCGTCTGACGCTTGACACTCCTATCGGGGCAGTAACGTTGCGTCACGACGCTAGACGCACGACGTCTGACGCATCTAGGAAAGCAGTTCAGAAAAATACACGTCGTCAGTTACTTGCGTCTGACGCAACGTTCTAGACGCAACGTCTTGACGCACCTAGGAACGCGTACCTTTAGTCTTTTAATGGTGCTGTGAATATGAGTTGAGAGTATAATGGGTTATAAAAACACTTGAATAGATGGAGATGCTCCTAAGTCGATATTCATACACTGTCATGCACATGTTAGACTTACTTCACAATCATCTTAATTTTTAAAGTTGTTCCAAAAATAAGGTAAAATTAATTAACATAATATAATTCAATATGCATATAAAATAGTTATTTAGTATCCTAGGTATACCTATATAATATTATTTAAGATAAACATTTGCCTTTAAAGGTCAAAAGTTAATTCTAATTTAGTATTGTTTTTTTACAAATAAGTTATAACAGTTATTTCTAACCAAAATTCTAATCACGTTTTTAAAAAAAATATCTTTAAGTTCAAACTTATAGGTAAAATAATATAAATTCGATATACAGTTTATACCCATTAAAAGACTTTTTCGGGTAATTAAATTGTTTGCTGAAATTCAACGTAGTTTTTAATGTTTAATCATTTACATTATCTTGGTAAATGTATTATTTATAGCAATATTACAGTTATTCTTGATAGGGGCGAGGCAAACATAATAATTTTATCTAAAATATGTCTTGTACTAAAAAATCAAGTAACTAATAAAAATTTAAGGAAAGAAATAAGAGCATAAAATATTTTATTAAATTTGTATTTTTACTTATGGAGATATGTTTAATGAGAATCATATTATGTTTATACTGCAATTTTGTTCATACAGATCAGTTGACAGTTGTCACTTATGACTTGAGTTTATATAATTTTGTGCCTATTCTTATCTTATAGGTAAATAACAACACTGATAATAATGATGAAAATCAAGTGTAATATTAATGTTTTCATCTAAAACTGCGATGTCAGATGTAATTCCAATAATCGCCAAAAAAGTACCAAACTTAAGACATGGGCAAACTATATAAGTGTAAACGATGTTTGAAATTGCGAGACTTGTAAAGGTAAGTTGAAAAACATATTTACGTGTAATTAAGTTTGAGGCTATATAAGTGGTATACAATAATCATTATTTTATGGACTTAAAATAAGATTTAAGAAACGTTTTACAAAAAAATGTATTTCTCAAAGCTACTAAGTGTATTAGATGTAGATATAGAAATCACTAGAGTTCCTAAGACATCAAATTAAAGTGTGTTTGCCATTGCGAAAACAGTGACGGAATGACAAGTGTCAAAATATTGTGAAGTATAAAACTATGATATAATAGATTTTAGGGAAGAATCTTACCGAAATAAGATACCAAAATTGTAGTGAGGTTAAATTCAATTACTATTTAAAGTTCAATTCTAAACAATGTTAAGCTGTCTTACTATTAAATTTAATCAATCTACAGTACAATCATACAATTATACTATGGATTGCTAAAAAATTTACAAAGAAATGTAATTTTTAGTATACTTGGTTTAACATTGAAGACATATTTATTTAAAAAAATGGAAGGACTAGTTTAATAAATCTTGAATTTAGAAATTCTATGACATTTGGATAAATAAAGTGAGGTTGCAGTACCTACTTTGAGAAAAAGTGAATTTATTATAATGGTAATTATTATATATTATTGTACAGTAATGAAAAATTGTAATAAGAATGATTTCAATTTTTTAAATGTACACTCTGTACCATGATTTTGGTAGGTAATTAACAAGAATCAAAAAAATAAATGTTTAATATTTTTGGATATAGAGGCAAACCTGGGCATTTAGCTGCGATATAAATTATAAATTAATTATTAAGAGTATAAAATAATCTATAGTAGTAATATGTTGCAAATGACAACTGCATTGGAGACAGTAAAAGTGTCACCAAACAACTGAGTATTGATAAATTGAAAAATGAATATGAAGTACATAAGTACATACTATTACCTATACTATATAAAGCTATAGTATAATAAATAAAAATAGTACCTACATATGGTAGGCATGTCAATAAAGTCAATAACAATATAATCTGAAGAAGGTCAACAAACATTAACTATATACATACAAACATATAAATATTACAACAATCTGATGTACATAAGATGTTATAAAAATTAGGTTGTACCGAAATAGTCAGTATTAAAAGGAACATAAGGATTTAAGGCACGGTTCTAGGACTACATTTTTGTATGGGCAACAGTAGATTTATAATTAGGTTTGAACTGCGAATAATATTCCTTATTTCCTCCCCCTTCCCCAATAAGGGGCACCATAAATTTTGGTATGGGCAGCTGCCCACCCTGCCCATACGCTAGAACCGACACTGGATTTAAGTCTTATACTTCTATGTGATAGCAAAACAACGTTAAACGAGAACTTAGTTTATATCTGTAATTGAAAGGTTTAACACAACCCAATATAGTTATAATATACCTACCTATATTAAATATGTTAATATTGTATAAGAATACTTAAAATACATAGCAAAGTATATTCCAATGATCGACCAGTAATAACACTGAAAATACATATCCCATATAAAAGTTGAATTGTATTCAATAAAAGTAGGTAATAAAACAAAAAAAATTAAGCACATGATACCTATCCTCTTACAACTACAGGTAAATAGATTTAATGATTGTGTACCTAATGATTCTTTTAAATTCTAGTGATCTACTAACTTAAACAACAAAACCACATGCTTAAATTAAAGTAATAGATATAAAAAAATAAATCAAGAAAAATAATTACCAGTCTTGATGTAATGTTCCATCTCGTTGGGTCGTTATCTCAGCCTAAACAAAAAAATTTAACTCAATAATTGACAAAACCAAAATAAATAAATTAATTAATACTTACGGTTAGTACTCTCTGCATGCTCTGGAGACAATCTCATCCTAAATACAACATGAACACATTTACTGACGTAATTCCATATGATCCATCTCGTTCGAACAGTACTAAGCTGAACAGAAAACACATGGTTAAGCACAGCAGATCCACAAAAACGATTAATAAAAAATCTAGGCACTTTGGCTTATCGGTATACTCATTAGGAACTCGTGTCGTCTATTATGTTCAGGTTTGATATTAATCCAACGCATGGATTTAACTATAGTTATAATATTCGTAAAAAAAAAAATAAATTGAACATGCACGTTTTCGCGATTCGGTCACGTATTTGGTAAACGCAAATGGCTATTTTTAGCTCTGAGATAGAACGCGGAGAAAACAGACCACACGGAATTTGAAATTAAAATGGACGTCGAACGTTATGGTAAAATGCAAAAAAAATATCGCGAAAACCGGACACGCATCACTGTACGGCACATGGCGAGCAGAGTACAGACACACAGGTTGTAGCCGCGGTGTCATAGGAGGGCCGAGGGATTGATTCGCACGCTACCTATATTCATATTATGTTAGATTGGGTGCAATATACGCAGCGATATCTACCGACTACTTAACGAAGTACAAAATAATTGGTTGACGCGATTGTTTAATTTGTAAAAAAAAAAAAACCTTGGTCCATTTTTGAAACAAACTACCTACACACCGAAGGCTCAAACA
This sequence comes from Nasonovia ribisnigri, assembly GCA_027563435.1. Classification (NCBI taxonomy): domain Eukaryota; kingdom Metazoa; phylum Arthropoda; class Insecta; order Hemiptera; family Aphididae; genus Nasonovia; species Nasonovia ribisnigri. The sequence goes on along the minus strand of JANEHU010004308.1, from coordinate 48,767 downwards.
GGCGGTTATAACACGTGGATTAAAACTATAGCACGTTTGGAACCCGTCGAACATGGTGATCAGTGAAAATTCGATAAACACGAGTCACCATTATGGCATTATCATGTGCCAGATAATTGTCGAAAAAAGTGAATACCGCACACGATGAACAGCAAAAGTGAATAAACACATTAGATACTCACGGAATCATATAACGAGTTCAACGGAAACCACAGCAGTCAAGTGGTTGCATCAAAGTGGATAAAAATGTGTGGATTGAAAGTTAAACGGTGGAACGTGGTCCGCCATATTGATCCGTTGTCTATTGTTTTTGGCGACTTTTAGATAGACGGTGGTCGGCCATGTGAGGCACTCGTTTGGACGCCTACCATTTCCGCACACACGAGTTTCGAAACGCAAACGAACGCTGTATACAATAGGAGAATAAAAAAAAATTAAAACTCATAAAACACTGTAACGATGTCAACGAACAACAAAAGTGAATTTACAGCGAACCGTCACGCCGCACGCCAAGGCGGTTGCGAAGAGAAATAAAAGAAACGCCAATACACGACGGCACGAAGCGCAGACCGCAGACGAAAAAATGGCGCCAGGCAAATCACAGTGTCGCCAACCATTCAGATACACAATTCTTCCAGGCAACCAAACTAAACTAATATTATAAACAGCTGGTTTGTGACGCATAACCAATTCACACCACAGACTTATATTATACTGTATAGAAAAGGAACTTCTTCATAATTTGCAATGTTACAAGTTCACCTCAACTGCGGATGCCCGCCATTTTGTGGGGTATATTCTACAGGCCGCTTTGTACTCCGTTTTTTCAATATTTTTAATCTCAAACTTTATTTTATGTTTTCAAAAATAATACAATTTTAAGGTTTTTTTAGAAATTATATTATATCATTATTTTAAATAAAATATAAATCGGAGTTTAATGCCTGTAGGAATTCTTCTCCTTTCAGATAAAAAAAATAGTTACCAAAATCTGACAATTCTATAATGTTTGAGAAATATTCCAGTTAAGTCATTTTATTCGATATAATATACCGTATCAACTCCCCCTAAATAGTTATCGGGCAGTAGATCAGTGAAAAACTATTATAATGAAGGAGGCAACAATAAAATATAAAATATAATTTTCAAATTTTATTTTAAATAAACGACATCCGACATTAATGACAACGGTCTCAAATTCTGAATCATTCTAAGTCATGTCGTTAGCATTGTACATTGTTGTCAGAGGAGATTCGACAGACCCAGGGAACAGTCAGTTGGTCATTTAAGGTGGAACACGATGGATACGATACGTGTGGGTTTCGAAACGCAAACAGACATAAAAAACAATTGAAAAATTGAAAAAATAAACAATACCTACGAGGTAGCAGACATAACGACAGCTGCGGCAATCTTGTCTGAATCGTCCCAATGTCCCGTGCCATGACTTCAATCCGTAGCCATTTTTACCGGTGACGATTTGATATACGCAGGGACACTTGAATGATCTAGAACCAGTTTCGACACATGTTTCAAACGCAATCTGCAAACAAATATGTCAAAATAAATGAAAAAATTGTATAAAAAAAATTATTACACGCAAAAAAGTCACGAGGTTGTCTTTAAGAACCGTTCTACACCATACCGTCGTAAAACCCTCGCCATTGTTAACTGAGGAGATTCGACACTACGTTGGTCGTAGAATACAATGAATACAGGTTACGAAACGTAAAACGTATACATAATATAAACTATGAAGCAATGAAAATGTTACAAAAAATAAATACTTACAGAACTCATTTACGGTGTCTTCGGAACAAAGAAAATTGAAAACGGAGAACCAGCGTTTACGCTGATCAGTTCGTTGCGGAGAAATGCATAAACAGTCTGTACTGTCATGGCCACAGGGTGGAAAGAACGCATCCCTCTCGCTCCCGACCCCCGCACGATGATGAAAACAGTGCATTTACAGTTTTAAAACATTTAATACAACATCTTGCGCGTGGTGTGGCCAACCTGTAACACGGAACGCGATCGTCATTGACAACTCACTAAAGGCAGGTTCGCACTTCCAACGTGTCGTGTGAAAAATTTTCTCTGATTGGCTGAACCGCGTGGTTCCCTTTGAGTATACCATACGGTATATCATAATTTTATCGAAAGATACCACTGTAACCAAATGATACCGCATAGTTGAATATATTCAGCTTTTGGCCGTGTGGTTACAGATAAAGTGCAGAAAAATGATAACTAAAAAAATGATGATAAAATTTAAAATAAACTATAGTTAAAATTTAACCCATACAAATTTGTATACGTATGACTCATTAGTCACTACCTACCTTCCTAATCATTATTAATATTTAATATTATGACTTATTACTTATTATTATATTTTTATTAATTCATGGTATTACAGCGATAACTTGGTCCGTCGGTAATGAAACTCGTTGTTGCGTAGTTCATCGTATTTATACTATTTACCTAATTAAATAAATGAACAAGCTATTTAACAGCACTGTGGGACGCGGGTTCAATTGTATTTTTAAATAAGCCACCCAATATGTACAGGCCGACAATATGTAGGCAGGTATAATTGGTATAATTGGTACTACGTGTGACGTGTCTACGTATAGATTTAAATAGTGGATGTAAAATCATAAACAAATAGGTAGTCTGTCAACTGTGTCACGTATCGTCATATTTATTTTTCACAATTATGATTTTAAATTGCTTTATGTGGAGCTGTGAGCTGAACAACCAATTAATTAAATTCTAATTATGAATTTGATTATTATAATATTTAATATAGTTGTGCATTTTTAACCATTATATGTACCTAAACAAATCCATGAAAGTCGTACATTATTTTATTGAATTTACTATGTGATTCGTTAACTTTAAAAAAAGGTAGGGTCGATATGACGCGGGATCATATCGTCTCGAGATCTGAATGTCTCGGACCTGGTATTATATAAATTCTTATCAGAATGGTTACCGGGATCTCGATGACGTGGAATCTATTTGTCAGCATACCAGTCTAGACAACTACTTAATCGGTATCAAGGCCGCTGATTTTACGGTGGCCACACGCCCACACCATGACGCATAACAATTTCATCCTTTATTAAAAACCCCTAATTTTTACATTTTGGCACGATAATACTTTCGTGCATTATCATCAAAATATTAAATTATTATTATAATTTGATTCAAAGTTTAGTTTAACTTTAGTAAATGTACCTATACAAAATAATTGTTGCCAATATGAAACATTATTCATAGGGTTGTTTATAATATAATCTATCCTAAACCATTAATACAATGGATTCTATTATCCTGCGGAATAGTGGTTTAAACGTTTTAGTTAAAAAATGGAACCATACCAATTTAACCATTCAATTATTTGGATACGCTTATTAAGCATATACTGAGTAAAAAAACAATAAAAACGTGTTAATGAACTCGTTCAATGAAAAAATAAATCTAGTACTAAATATATAATAAATATTATATAGTATAATAACACAACTACATATTTACCTATGGTATTTGTGATAAAATTCGTTCCCTAAAATGTATTATAACTTCTATCGCCTAGAACAGTGATCATCAACACATAATTTAAATCTCTAATATTTTAAGATAATCTATGCATACAGTAATACGGTATGCACATAAGAAAAATCTATGTCTATATCTGGTCTCAACGAAAAATGATCATATATTATTATTTATTTATTATATTATCTCTGTAAAACAATTCATTACCATTGTTGAAAATAATAGAATAGAGATTTAGGATCTTTGATCAACAACTAACGAACGCTATCATTTTTAAACAAATACAAATTTGCTAACCATTGTATAATAGGTACCTATCTAGTTTTTGGGTTTCTATAGGTACTATTACTACTATTACATAAATAAACAAAAGTCAATGATTTAGGAGTTATGTCGTTTTTCCTTCATAATAATAGGCCTTTGGTAAGTAATTAATATCATTATAAATTAAAAATTACAATAGTTGTGGTTTATTTTTGACATAAATAATTGTAATTTGATAATTCGACATATATTGTTTCAAATTATTATTAAAGACAAATTCAACATTACATTTATATTATTTAATATTATGTAGGAACCTACTTACCTAAATAATATAATTGTATTTATAATTTTTTTTATTATTTAGATATTTTATGAAAAAAAAATAAAGCCTATACAGTTATATTAATATAAATTAACTCTATGTATGAATGGCACTCAATCGTTTAGTCTCTACACATTACAAATTGTAAAATAACGGTCATGACAAGAGCTCATTTGCATAAACCCGATCACTGTTAATACCTATTATTATAAAAATTCTAGTTGGCCCTGTTCATTCGGCGGCGGCGTTCGCTCTATTGTAAAGTTATTTATCATCCAATCGATCGACACGATGACTACTTACTAATTACGATAGATTTGAAAAACTGAAAAAATAAACAAATAAACACCGAGGACAATGACCAATTATAATATATAATATTGTTCTTGTCTTGTATACGTACAATCGGAATTCTCATTTTTTTTCTTCTTTTAGACGTCTCAATTTGTTTTAACTCTAACCGAGTCTGGTTTTTGATCAAGATATAACCGCGGGTGAAACTGAGTAGAGTACCTACATAATAATGCCTATGCATTTACCAGCAACGGTGGAAATATTATTGTCTCGTGCGAAAAACTAGTGTGTAGAAAAAAGGAAATAAATAACCGATAGCCTCATCCAATTATAATTGTTTTTAATCACAAATTTATTGTGATTATACGCGTATGTACAAAAGTAAAATAAACTTGATGATTATTTAATATATTATACAGGGTGTTCTAAATTTCATGTGGCAGCAGATTTAAGCATGATATATTTAAATTAGAGAAAAATGACCTATGTGAAAACCTTTTTGAATCATATAATAAAAATTAATTTAAAATTAAATATTTTTTATTAATTAGGATGGGGAGGTTGGAGAGGTAACTTTTAAAATTAAAATGGGAACCCATGTTTTTGAAATATGATTCGTGCACAGTTTAATTTTTAATGAATTTTGACGGGTCGTTTATACTAATGTGTTCATAATTGAAGAAGCTATCGAAATCTGAATATTGATGTTATTTTATAAAATGTCAACAGTGAATAATACCTACTGAAAGTGTTTCCGTTGTACAACCTATATAATCTGGGTACCGAATTATCAATTTATTACAGTGTACAGTAGTCAGTACTAAACGTATATCCGTAAGACCGTAAACCATTTGATATAATAACCAATTACAGAAGATTTTTATTTATGATATCCTAATTGCATTTCTTAACCTGAGAAGTTCAAAATTTTAGTTAATAATAGGTATCTATGTATAATCGAAGACCGTGATTATATTGTTTTGTTCTATCAAATTATTTTATCAATAATATAATATGCTATAATTTATAACCTTAAAATTATTTTATGTTTACCAAAATGCTAAAAAACTAAATAGCAAAAGCCTTAACGAATGAATTTGATGAGTAACAACAACTGAACACGATAATTTTTTTCTGTTGTATATTGGAATATTTGTAAATTAATAAAAGAAAAAAACTCCAACATTAGGTTGATTGTTGATAACCTGATAACTGATAATGCTTGTCACTTCTTACTTTATAATTTTTATATGACAGTTAAAACTTAAAAGTTAAATTAAATTAAAATACATATTATCTAATTATTTCATTATTTCCATCAAGTTGATATTTTTAAGTCATTGTAGTTAATGCGTTTGAATTTTTGTCAACTGGTTGTTATCGTCTGGAAATGTTTGCATTTGTTTTAAACTGACATCAGAAGTCGTAATTTCTATAAATTAGTGGGTACATTTATCTATTTACACTTAAAAGGTACTTAACATCTCTTGTTTGAATCATACACAAATTATATTTTTATTCATAACCATCGTTATTTAAAATTTTAAAATATGTAGGTATAGTTTAATTATTTATCAATTTGTAAATACCTTCAATGTCATATCTAATCATGTTAGTATAACAATTTACTAACGCAAGGTAGATATCTAGGACTTAAAAGTATGTACCTATTGGCTATTATTGTATTTTTGTTTCTTCTCTGAGTGAAAAATTTCTTTCATATTCATTACCTGTAATTTTCAGGTAGGTACCTACTATAAATCTCTTGTGTCCTGGCCAAAAAATGTGCTAAATAATATAATACGCTACCTACTGAATACAATAATCATGTTTAGTTAAATTGGAAGTTGGAATGTCAATACTTATAGAACGCTTAATCTAGTTATATATTCTGAGTGGTAATGTAAGTACATATTGTATTGATTTCCTATATATTATACAATATACATTTTTATACTACTAGATAAGAGATTGATTTAACCCTAATATTTATTATAGATCTTGAAGACTAATAATTCATTGAACTTCAACTATTAATCTTATTTAATAGACATTTTAAATCTAAAGAATTAACATTTTTTTAAATTCTTGAAATGTAGAAAATACCTACCTATTTAAGATTTCAAATTTCAAATTAGGTAGTTTTTTAATCACAATTCAATATGTATTCTTTGTTTATTTAATTTTTATTTAGCCCGCTAATATAGATTAAAACTGTTATTGAGTATGATCTATTTTCTTTAAACAGTTAATAAAAAAAGTTTTTGTTATGTATGGTAAATTATTATGATAAAACAATGTTCATTTTCTCCAAAACACATTAAATCATATTATCCATATTGATATTGTAATGTCTGATTATAAATTTTTACTTTAATGATAAATGGTATAATTCAGCATATTTCAGCACCCTTCTAGATTTGCTGATGTATTTAACATTATTTTACTTTAATTTCTGACTCATTACTCATGACTCGTGAATAATAATTTATAAACAATTAAAGCAATTTTAAAATTCTTGAGCTGTAGACACATTGAACCATTTTGAATAATACATTATTTTTAAATTCGACTGTCATCATTATTCTCAAATATCCATCAATTTCTCTAAAAGTCATTGTACATTTATACCTAGCTAGGATTTCAATTTTGAAATTAGTTTTTTTCATCAAAATTCAATGTGTATTCTTTGTTTGTTTAATTTTTATTTAATCCATTGATGATTTAAATTAAAACTGTTATTGGATATGATCCATTTTCTACAAACAGTTAACGAAAAAAGTTTATTAAAATGTATGATAAACTATTTTTAAAAGGCAATGTTTAATTTCTCTAAAAGTCATTGTACATTTGTTTTGTACCTATCTAAGACTACAAATTTTTAAAATTAGCTTTTTTATCACAACAATGTTTAATTACTCCAAATGACATTGTATCTAAAACTGCTAATGTGACATTATTTCATTAAATTACTTTTAGGAAAAGTGCACAATTTAGCAAATTTTAACACCAAAATATTTAGATTTGCTAATATATGTAACATTATTTTACTTTAATTGTTGACTCATGACTCATTAAGTCATAAGTAATATTTTCATAGAATTTAACAATTTACTTAATAAATACATGCGTGCATGGTTTTTTGTTGGTTTGTGTTTATCAAGAATTTATAACTTTTTAAAGTCTTGCAGTTATATTTTACATGGTTATTCATACAAAACCAACCATTTTAAGCATATGGATTCTTTGTCATTATTTTCTACTAATTTGTTTTAACATTGGTCGCATTTAATAATTAATAGTGTAATAAATATAGCAAAATAGTAAATATATTATGATTTATTATTTGATTGAACTCGTTTTAAACCTCTGGCGCAAACAATGTTTTCTAAGTTTAAATTGTCAATTATTAGGCATGTATTAAACCTCTGGCATGGTATTACCCCTGTAAGTGAGATCTTGTCTTATATTGATTATATTATATATAAAAAAAAAGAAAGAATAGTCTTTCAAAAATAATGAATATCCTTTCAAATTTAGTTTACCATGCATACCTTGATGCTTGCTCGTTTTAACTAAATTAATAAAATTATACTAAATTACAACAATAATTTCTTTTATACATATATTAGTGAATATTTATTCTTACATATCAAAATTGTACACATTTCAAATATCTTCACATTTATTATAATTAAATTAAAAGTTGTAAAATGGATAGTCTTTTAAAAATCATGAATTTGCTTTTAAATATAGTTAACGTATATTATTATTATTATTAATTGAGGCATTTTACAAATGAAAAACAAGATTCAAACGTAAATAGCATTTTTAATTGTTGTCGCATAATTATAAATGATACATCCAAATTTTATTAAAAAAAAGTTCTATATGAATCATATTTCAAAGATACAGTTTCCCATTTGAATTTTAAAAGTTAACCCTAAAATCACCCTTTTTTAATGAATAAAAAAAATTATTAATATCAAATTAATTTAGGCTATATGATTCAAAGAGGTTTTCAAATAGATCATTATTTTTCTATTTTGAGTATATTATGCTCAAATCTGCTGCCACATGAAATTTGGAGCACCCTGTATACATAGTTATAAGGATTAAAGGTACCTATATATAGATATTTACTATTTTGTGTTTGTATTTTAATATTACATAGTAATATTATCGGTGGTCAGGTATTCTTCTCAATAAAACAATACCATTAGTTTATGATTATAAATATTAATATAACTATAGGTGGATACCTACCTATAATAACTAATGTATTCTCATTCACTGAATATCTTAAACGATATTAATAAACAATTTTTAAGATTGTGAAATGTTTATAAAAATATAAAATTATTTAATAATTTATATTTTATAATAAAAGTTTATTCCTCGAATATTCTTTCAATATTGGACATTGATTATTACAGGAGTAAGTATTGGTAAATGTATCAAAGTAAATAAATAATGCTACAACAGCCAATGCATCAATAACCTTGCAGGTTTTTAAAGTTTAAAATTTAAGGTGTATAAAATATAGATGAGAATGTCGTTGAATTAAATTTTTAAATATTTAAAAAAAAAATTTCAATTTTATATTGCAATGATAATGGTTATTTACCTATATTTATTCGATCTAGGACAAATGGCCGGGGCCGTTTGGACGTGGGGACGATTGGACGTAAAAAAATTTTAATAAGTTTTAATAAATTTAACATATCAAATAATTTATCGTATGTTTTTTCCTGTTTATTCGGTAACAGTGCATAAATTAATGGATGTACACCATTTAGTGCTTCCGCCAGAATAACGTAAACTTGTGCAAAAATTGTTGGTGCTACTTTAAATGTCCCATCGCAATACCATACTTTTGAAAAATGTGATATTTCCAAACTTCTAGGCCTTACAAAAATTAAAATTCTACTTTCACTAGGTCCGCTATCGTCTAATAAATAATTTTCCAATTTACCTTCGGACGGTGAATAAACTTTGTATGCATCTGGTATCTCTAGTGACATCAAATCATTCGGTGCATTTGGTGCTGCGTGTATTTCATTTCTTTTTCTTCAAACTGTAGTAATCGTATATTTATATTATGATTGTTTGTCATTAGCACGCAGCGTAGTCAGCCTGGGCTGTGTGTGGTGTGTAAAATAAAAGGAGTAAGTCACAAAATTATTTACAGGACAAGTAGGTACGTTTATTAGTCGACGACGAACAAAACTAAACTATTGTGAGATCGGTAATCGGCCGTCGCCTCGACGTACATTAAATAAAACTTATCAAATTAATATAAATATAAAATAGAATACAATATAATGGTCCGTCGCCCATCGATAATGACGTACGGGAAAAACCATCCATACGACGTACACAAGAAATTAATATAATATAATAATAAATAATATATAACATTTTACAATATTGCCACAAAACTGTTTTTTTTAATGCTGAACCACATTGAAGGGCTCCCTATACATAGTTATAAAAAAATTAAACTCCAAAACTATAATTAAGAAAAAATAGGGCAGTTTCTAATAAGTACCTTAGATGCTTCTGATAGGTAGTCCAGAAATGCATTCATTTATCACTGTAAACGTTGGTTCCATTGTTTCTCTAGCACGTTTTTTAATATTGCACACTGCGATATTTGCTTCTACTTTAGCAGCGTCAGAGTCATGAGTATGATTATTTATACGCCTAAGAATAATTAAGTTTGTAATACTAGTATGCACACGAGCCTTACATTCCCTTTTATACCTACATCGCCAAAACCGTTTTAAACCATCAGAACTAAAAGCGTCAAATAAGTACATGAAACCGTCATCCAAAAAAACTTCACCATCGCGATTTGAGTTAATTAACGACATTTTACATGTATATGTACACTTGTACACAATTTGTACACGACTAACACGATTAAGTGTGTATTTTCGTGTATCGCCGTGTTTCGATAAAGTGTGAAAAATGGTTGTAATAACCAATAAGTTATATTATATTAATTATTATTATATTGTTATTATAGATACCTATTGCCCAAACGATAAAATTCAATCTATAGGTAATACCTATACATAATGTTCAATAATAATATCGATAAGGTTCGATATGATACGATAGTACGATACCATTAGTTATAAATTATATTATGAACATATAATAACAATGGTTTTATAATTTATAAACACCTATAATAACTATAGCTATACCTATAACTATTATATATATAACCATATTTTTTTCTTTGACGTCCAATTGTCCCCACGTCCAAACGGCTACGTCCATTTATCCTTATTCGATATTTATTTGTATGAAAATAAAACTGAGTTTGACTGAAAATTTTAATCAAACTAGGAGTACTTAAAAGTTGTAAAAGAAGACAATAAATTGTTCTTGAATGAAAAAACTGACCATCAAAAGTAATGTGTTTAAAACCACAATTTGTCTTAGGAATAGTGATGACAATAGTAGATGCAGAAATAATTCGTAGTTAAGTGTTAAACATGTACTTCTATTGATATCAATATAGAACTAGGTATGTTGACAAAATATACCTTGTCTAGGGACAAGCATCCCATAACCGATAATAGATTGCAATTGCGGTAAAGCGCATACGTCAAGATAGCAATATTATGACTACACATTGCATTTGTGCCAAAAATGATGGTCTTTTAAAAAAAAATATAATGTATTTGAGATTTATTAATTATCAAAGAAGATTTTTAAGATTATTAAGATTTTTCCAACAAAAGGTATAGGTACAGTCAATAGTCAAAATATTTATTATTATATTATTGTTGCCATCAACACAAACCACTTACAAAACAATATTAAATCAATGTAAGCTAAAACTATTAGGAGGATGTCGCACCCGCATGTGTTGTTTCCGTCTTACACACATACGACATAGCAAATGTTCGTTCACTAGTTTCAATAGGGTATTGTCAGTTTTTATATTAGAGCGAATTGACCTATTATCAAACTTTTAGGTAACAATATTTTATGTGTTTTCTCGTTGGTTTTTTACGTGAGTTATGAGCATTTTAAAATATTAATACAATAATTCATAATACAATATTATCGTACCTACCTGTAATTTTATTTATTTTATGGGCAAAACTAGTTTACCTAATTAAATAGATTGAAAAAATGCATACTTAGTTATTATCCCTTACTTCACTAGAGATTGACGCTCTGGATCGGACTCGAATACATTTGTTGGAATTTTTGAGATGCTAAACTGTTATTGGCATGTTTATTTTATCATAATTTTTAAACATAAGACAACACTGCATACAAGTCAGCATATCAACATTTTGACATATATATGAAGCCATCGCATTAGGTAAAGCCACTCTGAACTGTATAATATAATACAGTTCAGTGGGTAAAGTTTAGGTATGTTATACAATGCCAACTAACCAACGCTCCACACTAAACACTAGACTAAAAAAAATAAAAACAATAGATTTTTCGTTCTATAATATTACTAATTAGACCATTGGTGACACAGTGAAAAGCACAAATCGTATAATACTTTTAAAGGGGTGGCACAACGGAATAAAAAAATAAAAAAATGGTTTAGGTTTCTGAACATGCGGTTTCTTTTTTAAAAACTAATACCAAAAACTAATTGATTTTATTTTTTATCAACTAGGTTTTAATGATATACCTTAAATTATTTGTGTAACTTTTTACTTTTGTATGAACGAATTATACATATTTTGTTAGATGTTCTTTCGGTTGCCCATAAAGAATGTGTTTTTTTGTTTTATTCGTATATGTCGTCCTTATTTGTCTATTGTATACTTGTATAATTATATGCATTCAAATGCATACATTTAACACAAATACTGACTATAATTACTATAATTATTAGTCCTACAGACATAGTTTATGTAAGATATTGCAGGGTGTGTCCCATTTGTCCCAAAATTACACTTAATTAATGTGTGCGGCCGGAATAAGGTATCTCTCTATAGCGCGTCCCTAGAAAAAAGGCCATATTTGTTTACGTTACCCGGTTAGTGCATCCCAGTTCATTTCTGAACTTATTGTGCTCACATAACTCCGCGAGTAGAGGTAGTCAGCTGCGGACTGGTCCGCGGTGTGCCACTATTCTATAGCGCAATGGACCGGTACCAGATTATAAGTGTTGGCCCGCTAGCAAATATATCTATTATTTGATATGTATACTTTTATTTTGTTGTATTATAGTAATATAATAATATATTGTATGTTATTTATGCTCGTTACAAAATACATATAGACACACGGTATATTATATACCTACATATTTTTTTTATATTTTTATAATATCTATTTTATTATTTAATAATATGGACATCAATACAATTTATTACAAGTAGTTTTTGTCTAGAAACGTAAAACGTTATTGCCCTATTCCATGTTTAGCAACGCATTTCGCAATCGAAATCTAATAAAAAACCATGGCCAATTTTACAATTTTATCCCGGTCAATTTAGACGAAAAATAGACTTAAGCTCGGAAAAATTATAACCAAGCTGAATTTTGGTGTACCCGCCTACACCTTATTATTACGCCGTAATAAATAACGTGTGAAAACAAGCCCGGATTAAGATAATTTCGAACCCCAGGCCAATTAGTAATAATATATCCACTATCCATAATATATTATAGGAAACTTACTATCCACCGTGGAACCACTATTGTTTGATATCCGATGTGGGCCCGGGCCCGGGGCCAAGCCACGCTGCCACCCTTAATCCACATCTACCTATACGTATCATAATATACGCGTAAAAGATTATTCAAAGCCAAAGGTCAAGAATACTTAAATATCTTAATTTATATTTTGTCGCATATACTATATATTATAGAATAAGAATAGTTTCAAACAAAAAATGTATAAGACAGAAATATCAAAAAAGTTATTGCATTATTTTATGATATAGTACCTATATGTGACGTTGTGACCGTCCTAGCAGGTATACGAATTTATGATCCATATTCGTATAATTCTTAATTGTTATATACACGTAATTTTGTAAGGTGATTAAAATTTGTGAGCCGCGGAGGAACTGCCGGATAATAACGAAATAATACATTATTAGGAGTTGTTTATTAGCCAAAGTGGTAGTTTTTAATTTAAGTTTTATTTTATACTCCAATAATTTAAATTTAAAAGACAACTTTGGGCACAAAACGTATATATAATATATATAGTATATACCTACCTACAGAGTGTAAAATAAATACCTAATAAGAATAGATACTATATAGTATGAAAATTATATGGATAATAAATAATTTAAGAATATGTTCAGGTCACAAAATTCCCAAAAAGAATAATAAGTTGTAAAAAGTTAATACGTTTCAAATTAATTTATTCTTAAAAAAATATAGATATTTTAAAAAATAAACTACTTGATTTAAATAAAAGTTTTTATCATTAAAATGTGTCTATAAATTAGATTTATAAATTTACTATTTTGGATTTTTCCAAAAAAATGTAATAGCATTTCTACGATCGAGGTTAAAAATATATTATACTGCTCTTGTAGCACAAGGGTCTATACAATATTAAAATAAATAAATCAAATATCTAAATGATTGGAACAAAAGTTATTTCATTTGTCAAGTGTTTCTGTCCACTTTGTATTGGTTCATAAGCACAATTAGAGAAAACAAATTGCTTAAAAACGCCTTTAAAAGCCACTTATGAACTTCAATCATTAGTGGGACGGACCCTTCCCAGTTCGCCCCTGGATGTAGCTTACTCCCTATAAATATATAATATATATCTATATGCTTAATATTATTTACTGCATTATATTGGCTTATACCCATTTTTACACGTTTGAGATTTTACGCATTTGGGCTATTCAATTTAATTTGTAAATAAGATTGCGGGCACACTCGTTCTATGAAAAAAGTAAAAAATACTGTAAAAACATTTACAAAAATTAAAAACAAGACGCACTCAAGATATCCCTATTTATATACTTACATATTTAAAATACTATCTCTTATATTTTTTTACATGTAGCCATATAGGACGAAGGGAATATAATATTTAAACAATTTTGAGTAATTATATATTATATGATTCATTTGTACAGCTTTTTTTTTAAAATTACACACAAATATGTATATGTTACGGTCAATAAGTAACCGGTCATTAAAGTTAGTATCCAAGTCGTTAGGTTGTTTTTGTTATCTACCAGACATGGACTTAGATATTACCTATATAATATATTATTCTAATCATATTTATATTTTATAATATACCTAGTTATACTCATAAATAAATAAAATGTATTGATCGTGTATAAACCTAAGAATAGACTCAGATCGATTTGTTTTAGAGTAATAAAACATAAAATCTGACGAGTATTATAATTTATCATACACGGCGGTCATTCAAAATTAGAATGGCAGCATATTATATTATTTCCGTCACTTCCGGTTTACCCACACGATACCAAATTTAATTCATCCGCTCCTTGCAACATTTTAACCCAAAGGCATCCACGCTGATCACTTGGAAATAGCTGCCTTCTGTTTTAATCACCTTGTGCAGTTTTCTAACGCCCTGACCATCACCCGGACAACAGGAGAACTTAGGAGACTTGCGAATGCTGATTGAAGTATGACGTTTGTGGCATTTTATCATCCTTTTATTTTTTATTACAAAACTAGGGGATACCTGTACAAAATATAACAGTACAAATTAAATTTATTATCAGTTTATACTCTGAGTGATTGTATTGGTTTTACAATGAATTTCAGCCACCCATTCAAATCTCAACCACAAATCCCAAATATACCGTATGTATGTAAAGAAACATACAAAATCCGTTTTATAATTTTAGTGGTAAACTTTGTCACAGTAACGGAACAATTACAACAACATTATCAACTCCATGAAATACATTTAAAAATAATTATTTTATTCCGTTTAACATAAGAAAATAGTACAAATTGACCTATAGTACAAATTAGTAATATTGACCTAATCTATTTCGTATTGTAATTATATTTTTCACTCATAACTCAAAAAATACGATTTTTTTGTAAACCCTATAAAACGGAAATTAAAAATTATATTTTAATTCTTACCTATTAAATTATATTTTTATATTTCACGACCGTCCGTCGTAAACTACATAAATATGGAATAAGTCTACCGGAAGTTCTTATCGACAGAGCAAGGTATATAGATACTCACTCCTATATTCAACTGATGCCGATATAAATGTACCTACCTATAATATATTACAATCGATGTGCGGAGTAGCGCGTAGTGGTCTGGAGACTGTTAAATTTATGACGATATAACCTGAACAATTATTTACGTCTGAAATATATGCATTAATAACGTCAGCTGTTATTGAATGATAATTTTCTATAAGATACAAAACATATTTTTAGTTCATACCGAATAAGTTTTTCCTGAGATTATATAAAGATATATTATAATATAATTACCAATATAAAAATATTAATATATATTTAAATACCTACATTTTATAACCATGATAATTAATATATATTTTGTAATTTTTGTTCACAAATAACTTAGTATAGCCACAAGCAACTATTAACCTTATTCGTTTAATTCGTTTACAACCTGCCCAATAAATATTTCTCCTTTTTTGTACTTAAAGAAATATAATACTTTTTTCTTTTTTGTACTTAAAGAAATATAATACTTTTTTCTTTAAGTTTAATATAAACAGTTTTATTTTTAAGAACCAAATGGCAAACACTAAATGTCTTGTAATAAAATTGTATTATCGTTACACAAGTTAGTCATGAATCATAACTCATGAGTTATGATATAAATTAAGGTAAACATCACCTGGACACTTTTATTGCATAACAATTTTCGGTGACTTAAATCTTTTTTATAAAAATCAGACATCAGTTTTTTCTCTGTCATTATATCGACCACTTTATCAATGGCAATCTGCATCCATTTATTCTTGTACATTGTATCTACTCGCCCATCCAAAGAATCAATTCGACGAGCTACAATTTTTAACCATGACATGGTAAAGACGCCATCATTCTGTAATGCCCATCGCCCGATATCATTAATAATGTTTGAATCAGTAATGACCTAAAGAAATAATAAAAATAATGTCCACTATAAAGCAATAGGTAGTATATATTATAAAATTAATCATAAAATGTTATTGTACCTATATAATAAATCATTGTATTGTATTATAAAGTATAAAGCAATTATAATAGGTAGGTATACTGAATAGTATGTAGGTATAAAATATAATAGAGGCAATTCTTACGAAAGTGGTGCACCCCTAAGCTGCTGTTACACAAATAAAGGAGGAGTTTATCATTTGAGCTTAAAATTACATTTTCATGTACCAATATTGCGCTTGGTAATTTTCAGGGTACATAATATGCATTTTATACAATAGCACATATCATAACAATATTTTTATTAGAATATAATGAACATGAACATAATCTAATATACAAAAACATAAAATTACAATTAAATAAATCATAGTTAGTATTATTTAATATTATTTAGTGTATTTATAATATACCTAATGGCTAATATACATAAACATACCTAAAGTATATGCAACACAATAAATTTGTATACTGCCCTTAATTACAAATTTTGTTTTAGGCGCAACTGGTCCATGACCAAAAAAAGATATATGTTTATGGTAATATGATAAATGATAATGAATAATAGTAAAGTTGTAGAAAAACACAATTCATAGACTTTAAGTACCTTACTACTTAAAATAATTTTTATTTAGGTATTTTTCAACAAAATGTTGCATAAGCATAACAATATTTATATCCATAAAAATCTAAATAATATAATAGGATAATATAATAGGTTCCTAAACATTGAAATCTTTTAAAATTAAGATCTTGATTTTACATTTATTTAAGGTAATAACTTAAATTCAAATTTGTATACAACAAGATTTAAAATTTAACTAGACAAAACATTTTAAAATCAAACAAATATTAAACACCTCATAAACAATACATAAAAAAGTATAATTCATTTTAAAAACAATAGTATGTCCCCAATACAATAAAAAATCCATGTGTAATAACAAATTATATAATTGTATTTCGTATTTTTTATTATTTCGAATTAATCTAAACGTTCATCTGGTACCTAGGATATTATAAAAATTATATATTATTATAGTTAAGGGCGTGCTCAGTGGTCATGGTGTTTGATCCTTCCATCCCTTGAACTATAAAAAAATGTGTGGTCAACCCTCCCTTCCCCAGAAATTCCTGAGCACGCCACCGATTATAATGTATACTAACTGTTTTAATTTATAGTATAAGACATGAGTGAATGACTTTTTTGATGTGTAAACATACACACCACCCCTAAGAAAATGTATAGCAGTAGGAATTTCGTACAAACGAACGAAAACGCAATACTATAGCAAACGCAATTAATAACTGTTACTAACGGCTTATCTCAGTAACTATAATCGATTGATTCCAATAAAAGGCAAGAGTTACATAAATTGGATACCCTCAGCCTAGAGATTGTTTTTAACTTCTTTATTCAACCTTATTCTTTATTTCAACTTCTGTATTCAACCTCTTTATAGAGGGTGGCTCACCACGCATGAATTTTGTTTAGCCTCAAGAAAATCAAATATTTTTTTATTATAATTTGTATAATGCCATTGATTACAAGTTATAAAACTATAATATAATTATTATAAGAAATATGGCATAATTTAAATTCTTTTTTATACAATATAATAGGTACAACCTGTTTATCATGAAAGGCATTTAGATTTTAAACATGGAAAAATATATTGTGAGACGTGAGTACTGACAAGCTCAAACATTTTTTCTTTATTTATAATTTTTACAATATGTAAAATTAGATTCGGATAAGTAAAATTTAAGATAGGTAATTTTGTTATGATATCTATATTCTATACATTATCTAATTGATAGCTTGTGAGTGAGAGAATTACCCATTAGTATTACAGCCAGTGTATACTATAAGATTCTATATTATTAAAATAGTAAAAACTAATTTAAATAACTGTATTATACCTCAAGTCCATCGTAGCCATTTTGTATTACTAGTTTATCATTTGTGGTATTCGTATCATCATTATTGGTATTTATTAACGCTTTATTTTGTTGCAAGTTCAGTCGTCTTAATTTTTCCGTTTCAGCATAATATTTTGCTCTATCTATTTCCATTTGTTTCTGATTTCTTTTTTCATCATTTGCTTTCTTTTTTAATGATTTTTCTAACAACATCTTGCTTAACTCTTTAGCACGAAGATCCTTCTCTATATTCTCCAAATCTCGTTTCCTTATAAATTCTTCAAGTCTTAGTTTTTTTTCTCTTTCAACTTCTGCTTTCTGTAACAAAATCATTTTAGCTAATCTCTTTTTCCGTTCATTTTCTTTCAACATTTTAGCCAATTCAGCCTTTTCTTGTATTGATATTGATATTAGAGATTCAGTAAGTTTTTGCTCTTGAGTTATTTTATCTGCAGTATTTATAACTACTTTAGGTTTTTTGGATGATGTGGAAGTAGCTGTTCGTTTATTCTTCGTCCATAGAAATTCTCCATTTATGACATAAATAGAATCAGTTTTATTTTTCACTTTATATAATACGTCTACTTCAATACCTTTCCGGTGTAACTTCAATGCGTCATCATACGCAAAGCGATGATTGTAAGTCCCCTTCCCTGGAAGTTCTGGACACACGGTACGTTTTTTTTTTAGGATTTCTCTATTAAAACCAAAACTACACATAGAATATTTCAACAATGATTTATTTTTCTTATTTTTATTTTTATTTACGTATGCTTTATATTTAGTTGAACTTTGATCAAATTTTCCAATACTTTTGTAATTAGATTTGAATTTAGCTTTTAACTTTCGTTGAACATCTTTATACTTTGAAAACTTTCGACTAAAAATTTTTGATGGAATTTTTTTAATTTTTTTTTTTGTTCGATATTGTTTGGACACTGAAATTGTTCATTAGTTTGAATTTTGTGTTTTTCTATCTTGTTAGCTATTATTCTTTTTGACAAATCAACTGGTTTATAGTTACAAGATTTTTCGTTTTCACCAGCTTCATAATTTTTAATTCTTTTTTTAACGTTTATTACAGACATTGTAGTTTTTAATAAACGAATTTTATCATTTTTACTTTTAATTTTTCTTAACTTTAACTGTTTGCAACTATTTATACATTTCAATAGTGATTCCCTTATCATACATTTTGATCCCATAACTTTTTTTGGTTTCATCATAAAAAAAACCGTGTGTTTTTAACAAATCAACATATTTGTTTTTGACATTGAATATTTCTAAAACAAATTAAATTAAAACTAAAAATGTTTTGAGTTAATAATAATTTACGTATATACATTAAATTAAAATAATATATAATATACTTACAAATAATAATAAAATGCAAATACTATATTTATTGAGCTTACTTTATTTAATAAATGCAGGGTTTAATTAGTAATTACTATGACAATGAATTATGCGAAATAGATTCTACGGAGTGATCCATTTAATGTATAAGACACTCGTTATAACAGTGTCATCCTGAATATGTTTGAATTACAAATAGCACATTAATGCATTAGGCACATCCATTTTATTATTGAGAACATAAAATGCATATTGACGTAATGACTTACCTACTTACAAGTTACAATGATAACATGATTTCATAATGTAACACATTTAAAATATTATTAAAGTATAGAGTCCGTATAGGATTTACTGCAAAATAAAAATAACTATGAAATTTGACAACAGTTTTATCCGCCCACGTCCAATTGTTTTCTATAAGCTGTCTTAAGTTAGTGGTATGGGGTGTAGACGGTCACCCGCAGTGATAACCGGACTCGAAACAATGTGGACTTGTCCATTGCTCGTGTTATTAAAATATGAAATTTATCAACAATAAAACAATGTCGACAGTCAGCATTTTTGCGCCACAGTTTTTTTTTACTCCCGCAACATTAGTTTATGATGATAAGATGAAAATAAATTTTTCAACATCGATGTATAATTGGAAATCGTGGCATCAGCAATAAACCAACGTTCTTATAACCATCACAAAATATTCACATAAAATTCACAATCGTAAAATCGGCTCATCGTCCTTACAAGAATTGCTTTATGTGAACTTGTTATTAGAATTGGAAAAAAATTTAATTCTATAAGTACTTACTAACCATTATAGATAGAAGACAAAAAAAAAATAAAGACGTTTGCACACTCGACAGACTTTTATTGATGAAATATTCAAATATATATATAATATAAAATTATCTTCTATATTTAGTAATTATAGGTATAGGATCACAAGACAACCTACTTGTGCATTATTATAGGTATTAGGCAATGCCAATAAATAGTTACCATTTGGAGGTAGGTATACCTATTTACTCGTGCAAATATCTTACGAAAATGTAATCCGTAGGATATATTATATATTTAAATGTTAATAACAAATACAAAATATGTTTTATTACTACAACTTTGGACCTATAAATGGTAAATAACCTTTCAAACTGCGATTATTTCTTGGAAATGATTTTTGTAGTTAACAATTTATTTTTTTAGTGGTAAAATTCATCTAGGTACGCGTTTCGATACCAGTTTTTAACAAAAATAAAAATCGAGTAAATCACTTATTTAATTAGCACTATAGCTAAAAATGAAGAATGATCATTATATTATTATAAGATTTAATAATTTCAATATTTTTATATACATGTAATTATTTATTAATAGTAACAAACCACCTACATAATATATAAACTACCTATATAAAAAGATTCCACGCCAAGCGACATCACGATTCCATTACCGTTGGCATCAATTTAATTAGTGGTACCTATATGGCTATATCCATTGAATTTGTCTCCGGATCTTCGTAAGTAGGTATAATAACATACCAGTTGACAATCCGTTGGCAATCATCTCGGAGACCGAGTCCGAGTGGATGAATAAACGTGAAATTAATATAATAACGAGTAACAAATCCCGTATAATATATAATATATATATATATAAATATTAGTTGTTGAATACAAAGCTCGTCCTTGTATTCGGATTTTTTTCTTTTTATATTATTCTTACTATTCAGTCTTCGTGGTTGTGCTATACGCGTGAGCTGCAGCGTCGCGGCACTTGATTAACGGCTGCAGTGGCCGAAAACCGGTCGCTCGTGAGTATGAGTGTGGTGTACTGGTGTGTGTGTGTGTGTGTGTGTCACCTTTGCCGCGGCGGCAAGTGAAGAACACGACAACCGACCTAACTAATTAGCCGGCGTGCTAGCTCGCGCGAGCCCGACGATGGCCCTAATAGCGTTATCTGGTTCGGGCGACGTTTTATGGTGCTCCGACGACGGTATTTGTGTGAATAATAATAAAAAAGAATTGAACACATTCACACCGAAAAAAAAGAGAGAATTTTTTCTCGAGATTACACGCATAAGTATAATATACCACGTAGATGCCTTCCATAGGTATATGTATACAGTATAATAATAATTTACCGGCACACGGTGATCGGCGGCGGGCGCCAAACAATAAAATACAAGCGGGTAACGATGGTATAATAATAATAATATACATATTATTATATAGGTAGGTACATGTTTGGGAAGATAGGACGCCATTTCCGATATTGTACGACGCGGCGCGCGTGTGTGTAATAAAGCTTTATCGTGTTCGGATGTGTCGTGTCCAGCGCGCGGGCAGGACGTTAACAGAGGTGTTCGACAAGTCGTCGTCGGTGCTGTGTTGTTCTCGTTCTTATTTTAATGGTCGTCCCGCAAACAACAGGTGCGGCGGGACCGGGTTTTCTTTTTCCCGATAATTGCCCCGGCCAGACTACTATATCATACCTATAATACTATAACTTACATATAATATTATAATAATAATATTTTAGAAAATTCATCGGACCGAGTATTATTATAATATAGTCACTGTTACATAATATATCATGTACAATAAAGCACTATATTACATCACCATAGGTACCTGTACAGACGTACAGTGTATTGTTATGCATAAATCTATATTAGGTATATACACAAGCCCATAATATTATATTCGACAAATACGAAAATGGACCAGTTGGATAATACATTAGTATATAAATATATAATATTACTTACAATTTAGTGTGACTGAGTGTGACCAGACGTCACAACTTAGGCAGTATTACCTACCCACCTACCCATATATCAGTATAATGGGTCATAGGTGTCTTGATAAATTGTATGCATACTCGAGATGGTAAAACAAATGTGCTGGTTTTAATATTAAACGTCCCGATTTCACATTTTCAATGTAATCTTGATTTTCACAGTTTATCACAAAAATATTTAAATTTAAATAAATGTAATACTTACTTAAAACTGATTAATATTAACATATAGGTACTTAGGTATTATATAATATGTAGTTTACATTATTTAAATTTAAATTTTTTAAAGACACAAGGGTTGTATACATGTATATTAGGTTGTATATAGGGTCCTAATAAAAGAGTTGTATATTTTAAAAGATTTATTTATTAGGCAATTATTAGTTTTATAACTTAAAATTTTTTTTCGTAAAATTATTACTATGGTTTTAACTTGTATTTTATAAGTGCTTCGGCTCTCCTCACCTGCAAAACCCCACATTACTACCCCCTCCTATAACTCATCCCTTTCTCAGATTTTAGGTAAGCTTGCGATATCTGGTCTCTTTAAATGAACACATGATGATATTCCGATGTCCAGTACGGCAGTAGTAATGGTAGCCAACTAGGTAACCCACCTTGGTAGGTATATAGTATATTGTATATAACACTATGCAAAAATGCAACGCCATCATGACGTATGTGTAGTGTGTACCTACAATTTAAAAGCCTAAAACTCGACGAATAATCTGTTTTACGTTATTACGATATTCATATTATTTTCGTAATATATCCTATATTTGTGTATACACGAACCCTCCCATGCCCCGTGGAGAGCTAAAATGCATTGTTTATTATTATTTATTAACCTATCTGGCTATCTATTACTACGGAAGTGTATTTATTATATAGGTAGGTAGTTACAGGTATAGGTACCGTACGTCCGTACCACACGAACATCAAGAGTCGGTACACAGAAATAATAACGTACAGTGAACACAACATTATTGTTATAAAATATATAATATTACCATTTGAAACTATATTGTGCTCTTATTGCTCCATTTTATTTTTTACGAATGTCGAATAGCATATATTATTAATATAATTTATTTCAGTGTCGCATGATACAGTCGTCGTTATTATCACACAAATATTTAGTTTCGCGTGCAGTTTCAGTCGTGTTGCGTCGCCGGAGAGCAGCGACGTTGA
This sequence comes from Nasonovia ribisnigri, assembly GCA_027563435.1. Lineage (NCBI taxonomy): Eukaryota > Metazoa > Arthropoda > Insecta > Hemiptera > Aphididae > Nasonovia > Nasonovia ribisnigri. The sequence goes on along the minus strand of JANEHU010004308.1, from coordinate 24,898 downwards.
TACAAAATGACGTTAAACGACTATAACACAAAAGGAGGAGATTATATATTATATTATTATTATACACGCAGACACGCTAACGCCCAAATGTTATTTTTGAATGCATTTTATATTACAATATAGATTATAGCCTATAGGCATACACTAAATGGACACCATCGCCCAAAATATTTTAATATCACAAATTTAAACGCAATTAATGCGCGTGATTAAAATTCTAACATTTTTTTAGATCCTACAAACCCTACTACATTCATGCACGGATACGAATAACGGATAATCATTAAATACATAGTTCATATAGTATAATAATATAATATAATATAATAAAAAATAAAACAATCTGAGAAATAATAACATCTGTATAAGTCCGTGAACAAACATTGTTATAATTGGGTCTCCAAATTCCCCATTTCGGAGGGGCTTGCTGAGCGTCGCTGCAAATAAAAATGTATCAAAATTTGATAAAATTTCATTTAATGATCGGTTCAATTTCAACAATGAATACAAATATCAGTACCTATACCGGGTATATCTATACAATCAGCGGCGGATTGGCCCATCGAGATACCGGGAAAGTTCCGGTGGGCCGATCCTCGTATTAAAACTCTGGTCCCATGTACTTGGACTACAAATTATTTTATAATATTTAACTGCGGGTCTACGTGGTTGCTGTCGTATATACACGTATCACGATTTTGAATGTAATTTTGGCTGCGCCAAGTAGTACCTATACATGAGTTAATTTGTATTTTATTTTAAACCGTCAATATTTTTATAAAATTAGTTTTAATATTTTATATTCTGAGCGGAGCGATGCATGTTTTGATTTTATAATGATGTTTTTTTTAAAAAAAAATGTATGACTGTTATCACTTTTAGAGGTAGTAAAAATGATTTGATTTTCTATTTCAGCATCTTTTCTGGTAGGAAATTAAATCGAGTTGGTATTTTGGGTGGTCATAAAAAAAAGGTTATGTATTTACTAACATGTTAAACGTATATTATATTAAAATATTAAATTATAATTAAGAGAATTCTTAAAAAAAAAGGTTTTTAATGGAAAATTATTATTAATTATTATAATATATTGGGTGAGCCTGTCACACTGTAATTTTTCGGGCCGAAATGTTTAGCTAACCCGCCACTATATGTCTGTATACAATAATTTTATTAGGCGTTAGGTCAGATATTTGATATTATATTATAATTTAAAGTATTTATAACGGACATTGGGTGATAAAAGGGCTATGGACCAATTGCGCCTAAAACAAAATTTGTATTTTAGGGTCAATATACCAATTGCGCTTGTATTAAAATTTGCCTGATATTTATTGATCAATTGATTACTAGCTAAAGTGACTGGTTTTAATATATTTTATAACAGTATCGGGAATTTTATGAAACATTATTATTATCACGCACATATTTTGATCACGGAAGTATGCATTTGAGTGAAATTAGCAGAAAAGAATTTTTAAAAATTGTGTGTTATTATTATTGTAAAAATGTTTAAATGTAAATTATAAATGTACCTATTAGTACTCCCAAAAAATTGACGATCAAAATTGTTATTTATTATTAGTGTACCTATTCATTTATATTTATATTATTTATATTTATAATTACATTTTTTTGACGTTCTAACTTGTGACTGGTTAGTATATTTATTAATTTATTTGTATTATATATTTTTTTAAATTAGCATATTATTATTATACCTCGTGGTGACTAAATGAATTATTTTAATATTTAATGTAGATAATTATCTTGTTATACTTATGATTATATTCTCCTTTCCTTGTAGTGAAAAAAAATATTATTGAACAAATATATTATTCTGTAAACTAACCAAATTATATTATTCTAAATTTTAATGCCATGTTCAAATTATTATTTAAAAAAAATATTATTATTATTATTAAAGCATGCAAAATACAAACATCATGATTACCTTAAACTCAAAATCTTATTACTTTATGATTTAACCACCTATTCTCTGATTATTATTTTATTTTAGATTTCATTAACTGAAAAATATGTACATATATATATTTAATCAAATAATAAGTTTTCCTAAGGTAATGTAAAAAATGTATAGAGCGCAATTGGTCTATCGACCCTAAAATTTTTAGAGCGCAATTGGTATATCAACCCTTAAATGTTTAGAGCGCAATTGGTATATGAAAAGGTAATTTTAAGCGCAATTGGTAAACTCCCGATAAAAGACCTGCTAAGTTTATCTAATAAATTCTTGTTAAATGTAATAACAAATAAGGGGTGCCGCGGCGCAACAAAAATTTCCTGGTCCTCTCTGTAATCTAAATACCAGCTAATGATTTTGTTGTTCAGCGTTACCAATCAACGTTTTTCGTACATAAAATATAAATATATAATATCCTGTTGGTTACATACTGTACATATTTTTATCTGGCAGGTAATACTGTAATAGGACAGGTATACACTGTACAGTTGTGAATTTGGCGGCGATGTTGTGGGCTTGTGGCTGATTGTATCGAACCTGAGGGGGATAGTCTCGCGGAGGATACTTTTGAATTTATTATGGGAAAAAACATGCAAATATACCCATAATTCATAAATAATACACGATTTTATTCCACATAATATATTTTGGACGATTTGGTTTTATTGACAGAGCTAATTTTCATAGACATTGCGAGTTTGCGACATGCGAATATCGAGTTTATGCGTCCGCGCCGCCGACAGCTGTCCGACTACGTTTTTATCGATGCATAATATGTGAGCCGTTCTAACGTTGGATAGTGTAATATTATTATAGGTACTATGTCGAATATTTTACAAGCATCTCGATTTTACCAGACTCGTTTTCGCTGTCCGCATATTATATTGCGTGCATCTCTGTTTCAGTAAACTCTTATATTGTTTATCATGCAATGTGCTGTATGCCTGTATTTGTACATATTTTTTAACTCGGACGGATATTTTATTAGTTTTATCGAAAGAAAATATACATAATAATAATAATAATAATAATGGTATAAGGTAAGTATTGATTAATTTTATACACACGAATTCGACGGGAAAACGTTTTAGCTGTCATGTATTTTAAAAACGTTGTTCGTGTAACTTTGTTGCTGAATTAATATTACATTAAACGTTTTTATCCGTAGATATTATACGGGGCTTGTCAATATTTAAATACGAGTACTTGGGTAGTTGGGTATAATATGACCATCGCGATTTTTGTTATAGTCTATTGACCATTATATTATCTAATATGGCGTTGGTAAGGCGTTTAATCTACATTCAATATATTTTAATTATATACCGGAAACATAGTATAAACTATAGGTTACCGTAGCTACAATGGCTGTATAGACAATAATAGTCTATACATTATTAATGAGTAATATTATATAGATGGGAAAATAGGACGCACGATTTATAAAGAAAACTATAACTTTTTAGTTGTTCTTTATAATATTATAGCCTTTAGGTCATAATACAATATTATTATGTTTATTATTTAGTTGCTTCTCACCATCGACATGATTGTTGTTTCCCGTAAATCCATAATATGAATATAATAAGATCATTGGATTTTTCCCCTCATGATATACCGCGGTGAGATGACAACCACTTGGGAATTTTAGAATCGTATCGTGCGTCGTCTAGCAGCCGTTCTACATAATGCTGGGTATATGCAAGTGAGGAGCGGCATTCGTATAATATTATAATTTATAAAGCACGTTTCATATGATTTTTCATTATACATTGTGACTTGAGGAGCACGTAAATAATCGTTTATTGCTCGTCTCCAAACCGTATAACCTTATTACGCGGCTGCTTCGTGGTCACTTTGGTTTATAATATACTATTATATATTATTGTTATACTTATATTGTTATAAATTATAATGAATGTAAATGCTCATTTTGACATTGTTTAGTTTCTATCGGTCTACGGGCACCCGCATACATTGATTGTCGTGACACTTCAGTCACGTTAGTATAGGTCTTCAACCAGCGCACGCTTGCCTATATAGTGTCTATTTACTTGTATATACTTTGTTGTTTTTAATTTATGACATTATTATTATACCTATTGGTATACAATTTAATAAATAATTTTAAACAGTTGTTAATTGTTATAATTCATTTTTCTTTTTCAGTTTTAAAATAACAATACTAATGTAATTCTTTTATTTTTCATTGTGATCCGATTTTAAATTTCTTTTTAATATTTGATAATTTCTCATCTAAATAAATACATATTTTTATTAATATAAATAATATCTTGGCACTATTGTCTGAAAAATTAAATTAGGCAATAAGAACATTTTTTTTCAAAAATATAACGCTCCTAAACCGCTATACTCGTACACGACCTATATACAACGTCTTTTTAATTTATACTGGAGCTATAAATAAATAACTTTGTTAATTACCTATATATTATTTATATTTATATTTGTTCGTTTTTTTTGTTCGTAATTAGATATTTTAATAATATATTATCTGTTATACAAAAATGCATTTTATATCATGTTTATATTTGATTTTTATAAGTACTTAACACTATAAATCAGTTGGTTCGGTGACCCTGTGGTATACCTATATTTTTTATGAACTCGATTTCGAAATATATAGTATATTTTTTAACGTCCTTATTGGATGTGTTATTTTAATTATTTTAAAAACTATAAATGCTCTTCAATGTTCATTAAACGTACACCATATATTTTATATATTATATTTATAAAAAGTATATAGCTTTTGAGTTTGTCCAGACAGCGTTACGAATTACTTACGATATAATATTTTACGATCCGTAAGACCGTAACAGGGGCCAGGGCGTTAACAAATCAAAACTACAGTATTATAATATGTACGAGGTACCCATAGGCCGTAGTGCATATTATATATTATAATTAAATTATACAAATTGTGTAGTTTATTTAGTCTAGTAGTTTATTAAATTTTATTTTTTTTCAGCATTTTTATATTAAAATGTTGTGCTAAAGTAGTCACGGATCTTTTGTATCTATAAGAACTACATTGTATTACTACTTACAAGTTTAAGTTGAAATAAAGCTGAATAAGAAATTACAATCGATTACTTTTTATTAAAAATGGTTAGTTATACTATGATCATATTATATAGGTAATACACTAATAGGTACGTATGTAATCATTAATCATTATACATAAATCAGTTTATACATTTAAAAAAATACATTAGTACATTATTATAAACTCTATTACACTATAGTAGGTACATATAATATTTACAAAAAGCAAGGTTAGGTCTTCCTGAACTTTATATAAGCTATTTAACCACCCAACTATATTTTACCTACCTAGTCTATACAATACAATATTTCACAATTTTATGTATTGCATAATTATTTTATCCTTAAACGATATATATCTATTACTTATTAGGATTTAATATATTAAACAGTTGGTTATAACTTATATTGTGTTAATATTTATACTTAAAACAAAACATATCCACAAACAATTTTCTTTATAGTCTTAATAATAATATTTAACATTACAATAGTACCTGGTAACTTATAATAGTAACAAAAAAACAATAAGATGAGTGACTCCGGATTTGTAATGTTTATTTTATAGTGGATTTGGTAGGTAATAATATGACGTGTAGGTACCTACATCATGTTGAATAAATTAATAATGAATAGCCAAATAGGTATAAATGTATAATAGTCAAAATAATATAATGTAAGTATATTACCTATTTATACTTGTATTGTAATTTGTAAGTTATAAATGTATAACGTTTTTCAAAATAAAAACCTAACTTCCGACACCACAAAAAATATTTTACCTAATAAAATACAAATTACTTCTATACCCCGACTGAAGAGTGAAGACGACGGCGATATTATAATAGTCATCGTCCAATCTAATAATATTAATATTAATAATAATAATTGATTAAAGTTTATTTAATTTACGATGGACGATAATTGGTTACAAAACACTCAATGTAGATTGTAGGTACTCTATGGGATTTCACAGCTCATTGCCCCCGAGCCGTTGTTTAGAATGTTTGTTTTGGAAATCATAATTGAAATACAATAAGTAATGTGATATATTATTATTGTACACGCTTACATATTATATTTACAGTGTAAACAAACAAGCACCAACACGTTTTGTACATGAGTCGTGCGATATCAGCCCTCGAGGAAAATGGGCGAACGTACATCCGACTCGGCTGTATAGGTGCCTTAAAAAACAAACACCTAATAAATATCACCGAAATAAAATAATATTGTTAAATTATCGGACTGCGGTGAAGAGTCGAGGCCCCGTAGGTCACACCGACGACTGTAGTATACAATACGTGTATAATGTATATAGCATATACCTACTATTACTATTATATTCTTTAATAATTGAAACATTCAATAACGAAATGATCTATGCATTATAATGCCAGTTGTTTTTTCCTTCTATATAAGTTATTCTTAAAATTTTTAATGAGGCTCTTCTACGCCTTGAGATGATGATATACTAATATAATATCGGATACCTATTATAATATATATATATATAGTATGTATATTTGATATGTCTTGCTAATTTGTGTACATATACGGTCAAACGGCGATCTCGTGGGAATATTGTACACACAGAGACACACACGGACACAATATGTTACTAGTTTTTAATATGTATATTTTTATCGACGGACTACGCCGTCTACGCGACTCCGAATATTATTGTATAATATAATTACCATGTAATTACAACGACACGCCCGTCGTACGACCTACCGGCGCTGCAGCTGGTTGCGTGTCAATAGCCAACATTTCGTATTCAATTACAAGCGCGACGGCGTCAATCAATTATTATCAATTATCATCGATTATATCGAAACTATGCCCACAGAATAAACAAAAGGTGGTGTTTTCTTTTTCGACAAAATATTTAATGATAAATTTACGTATAGCGTATACCTAGATGTAATATAATATTCCATGTTATTTACTCGAGAACTCGACTCGATCAATAAATCGTTTTTCCATACAACGCCAATTAGTCGAAAATTATTCGATATTCCGATATACAATTTATTTGACTTCAGATGAAATTTACTCAACCCATTACCATATTATAGACTCGTGAAATGCTAAAGATAAAAATAAACCAATATTATAAAGTGTGAATAATTTACTCCCTACTCGATAAAGTTAACGACCGCGTTTCTATTGAAACGCATTTACCAATAAATTAAAATGTGTGAATACTTTTGATTAGAATTCTCAGGTATAAATAACATAAATATAATGCATTATTATTTATTAATAGGAACATTTTTGAACTTCATTATTTTTATAAATACTAATAAAAATATCCTTTTTTATAAAAATTTAATAAAAAGAATTTCCTTTTACATTTTTTCTGGGATGAGTATATATTATTATGTTACAATTTAACACAAATTATAATGCGTAATAGTAGTTCTATAGTTGTATATAATTATGTTAACAAGAAATAAAGAGCAAATTGTGTAGATACGACGCGGTAATATTAGTACATGGTTATCTACACGTTTCACAACCGACGGTACCTAGAAAAAAAAATATTTTGGAATAAGCAACCTTTGGTAGCAAATTAAAACATAAAAATATAAGATGGTTTTATTTTATTCATTTATTAAATAATTATTTATAAGATAGTTTTAGTATATCGTGGTTAGACCATTTGAATGAAATAAGAAATACATAATAAGACACAAAATACGATGACTTCAGAATTGAAATCACATATTAAACAACTATTGTAATGTAATTCATGGTTATAAAATATGGATAAAAAATGAATAGATGTTTATACCATATATTTTAACTGACATATAAATTATACACATGTGTGTAGTAAAAATAAAAAAAAGATAATATTTAAAATGAATGAGTCAATAGTTGTTAACATATTATTTTTTTTTTTTTTTTGGCAAAAAAATGCCGATTTAGTATATTCTGTAGAAATCCAATTATACCTATACAATAGGTTTTTAATTTGATATTATATTATAAATATTAAATTGAACCAAATTATCGTACTTTCAAAAATGTACCTGTGTATTAAACATAAGTACTATTATTCTACCTAGATCTTAAAACACAAAACTCTATCGTTACAAGTGTAATAATTTTTAAATTATAAACAATTTTTTTTTCTTTTCTAGTAGAATTTATAAGTTGTTTACGTTAGGGTATAATAATATGCGTCTTATAATATTAAATATGCAGTATAATATTATGCATACTACCTATATTATTATTATAATTATTAAAGGAGACTCGATAATAGGTTATATAGGTATGAATGTTTCCGAATGATATTCAATCGAACTGTTTAAAACAAAAATATATATATATATATTTATTGAAGAGAGAAAGCAAAACAACGAATTTAATAATCGTGGGTATGACACGTCTGAATGCCAAGTAAAATTAATAAACTGGCGTCGCTGTGAACGCTAGCAGGGCGGGGCTATTGTTAAGGAAAAATAAAACCTATTACCGATCCGTTTCGTCTTGTGGGACTTTGACTTCATATGTGGTCAACGGTTTTATATTTTTGTATGGGATGATCGTTATCGGGCACGGACATTAAAATATTATCTAGGCCCAAGAGATGATGATACCCACAGCGTCGAATTTTGTCAGTCTGGTCTCGGTTTCATTGAGAACAAAAAAAAAAACACCAACAATATAACACAGGCCGGAATGTAATAATAATTCGTGAATATGATGAAAAAAACGTCCGGTCCCCAAGGCGGTTTTTGGGTCGTTTTTTTATTTCGTTTTTATTCCTGACCCCGGCCGACCCCAAGCACAAATTCCCATATAAACCTTGGGCGTATCTTCCTGCCCCAGAGCGCCAACGTACTAATTGTTTACTGTAACCTACCATTTAATTTCCGCCAGGGAAACAACAACGTACGGGATGCGGTAATCTCTATCGATGCACACGGATTACGGATATGTATTTTTATTATTCTATTATCGCTGTATCATTATTTCAGTGAGCCGTCGGATTCTGATGGCATACGTCACGACCGTGTCCGCCTGATGACTTAATCTAGACCTCCGACGTTTTGGTCACGAAACCCGATACAATATTACTTAATCGACTAGGTCGACGTGTTGCGGTGGGCAACTAACTATATTATGCGGAGATGGTTTAAAAAATAATAATAAACGACAAGAAGACGCGTGGCAGCCGGCAGCAGGGGGCACCGTAAATAAGTATTTTATTATTATTTTATAGTTATACCATTCGAAGAAGGAGCATATTGAGCGAGATATTGTTCTATATATTATTTTCCATGAATACAACAATACCATTATTTTCTATGTAATTATATTTTCATAATCAACTAACAATAATGCTTAAATAGTTAAGTACTTTTACAGTTTCAGTATGAAAATATAATTTAAAATATTAAAACCACTTAAGTTTTATTGGTAAAATTTAAATTATATACCTTTTTGAATTAATGGTATTCGAAATGTTTAATTTATAATTGGACTGAATTCAATGGTATACCTACAAATGGTAGTTAGGTATTCATATAACAATTAAGTACTACGTATATAATATATCGAATCATATTATTGCACATAAACATATAATAATGAACTAAAATTCCTACATATTTGTACACTGAAAAATTGTGAGTAATGCCGGTGAGTTATGTAGCCTAATTAATACAATATATTGCAGTGCAATTGTTAAAATTAATGATGTACCAAAATTAGCCGATAAAACTATATTTTAGTGAATGTACAATGATTTATGTACATACTTATTCTATGTACCTATACCTACGCGTACCTATACATCGCTATAATTAATTAAAATAGTTATTATTTTTTTAAATTTGTCTATATTGTATTATCTTTTGATTAAATGTATTGTACATGACAATATAACACTTGCAATTATAGGTAGGTACTAATTAAAATATGAAAATCATTATGAGTAGAACAAAATTATAAGGTGTTTAGGTGTGCAACTAATTTATAGTAGATTTATATTATTTTAATTAATAACAAATTAGGTACAATTTGTGAAATGTAGTCAGATAAAAAGGGTGACGCCCCGTACATACTTGTGCTGTAATAAAAAGACTATAATTAAAATAACAAAATTATTACAAAAAAAAAGAATTGCTATTGTGATGTATAAATTGTAATACTTATCAATACTAAAATTTAAAATTCAATAATTCAAACGTCTACAATACGAGATTACTGTCCATTTTGTTGTTTTAAAATTATATATTATTTATTACGAATACACGGCTCACACTTCACAAAATGTGTACATTTAAAATTAGTTGGTTTTTTTTATTATCAAATATTTACTTTAAATTAATTTGATTCAAAATCTCACATAGTTACTATTACCACAAAACATATATCGATTTTTATTTGGGAGCTATTATTTTGACATTTAAATTAACGTACCTACCCGAAACGTAATTTAACCTTTCAAAACATTTTAACAATCAGAAACTCGTTTATAAGTTTAAAACGTGACACCTTGATTTCGTGTCTTCGTGACACTATATTATTAATACAAATTGCTGTACATCTACATTGGTTCTAGAATCCAGATAGACATAAAAAAAATATATCATGGTTGATACCTATTGGCTGCGAGTAGTGAGGACTGAGGAGGACTGATTTAAAAACATGAATATATGTGAATTTATTAAATTATTCAATATAGGTACTCTTTATAGTTGAACTCGATACTGCATTTTGTCTAAATAGATACAGAAAGTTAGCATCGTTAAATATAATTCTAACGACCAAAAAGAGATGACTATATAAACGTAGACACAAATGACAACGTATTGTAAATTGTAACGTTTATTTTCCAATAATACATTCGTGACTTTATGGTAATAAAAATAAATACCGGTACTTATAGGTTTCCAATAAAATTCAAGAAAGACCCGGGTACCTATATATTTTATCGATTATGGCCCGTATAATTACCAATGGCGAACACTATACCATATCATTGAACTCATATTATGGCATTATGCATATTATAGGCATTTATAAATCACAGTCGTAAAACGTTTCCCTCCTACGGCTTATTTAGAATAAACTAATTTTTAACATTCTACACTATGATGAGACTTAATAAAATATTTTCCAATATCCACTGTCTAAAATTTTAAACCACACTACCGTGCCGCTGTTATAACAATTTTTTTTTATTATTTAATTTAATATTCAATATAATTGTACACTTGTAATATGTATTAAAAACCGATCTTTAAAAATGTATTAAAAGTGCACGCTGCACGTGTAGTGCATGTTATAAAACCAGCCGTCATGCCCTGTCAAATTCAACTTGTATATTATTATAATGAACTTATGCGCATGTCTACACATCAACCAATTATTATGACAATTCAATCATAAAAATAAAATATTTATGACATAGGTCCATCAGACCTGTATTAAAATGCATCAGTCTATAATATAGAATGTATAATATTATAGTTTATCGTACTTATGCCGTTCAATAATATTATAATCACTGTAAATTATCTATCACTGCAGTATTCTAACAAAACGTATTTTTTTTTTTTTACTTATTCCCCTGGTCAAATGGAATATGGAAAGTAAATGTAACAAGTATACAAATATAAATATTTTATACGTGTACGGTAACGTAATACACGTGCGGTATATTATTGGCTATATAATTTAATATCATATTATACTATACGCATAATGCACATCATACTAAACAATAAACATAGGCGTACGGCGCATATAATATGTACATTATTCACTGGTGGTTTATTCCTTCTTATAATATATTTTTAACTCTCCAACGAAACATCAATGTATTTAGACATAAATTACTAACAAGCTTAAAACAAGACGTATTGTACTACGTCGTTGATCGTATTTTGTTCTCTCAAATCGTGATAAAGAAAAAATGGATTGTGTATAAGATAATTTTTTTGCGTGGTTTTGGTTGCATGGGCATTCACGCATTTAAGTTATTTTTCAGTACACAAAATTAAAGCCGCAGCTCGCAGGTGGGGTATTCAGTATGAAGTATGATGCACATACTCTGCAGTCTGCACTACACGTGTGCATGATGTATAATGTCTATGGCCTATAGTATGTGTAGTATGTATACATACAAACTTCTGTGTTTAATATATTTTCTTTATGCCAATGTATAAGACGCGATACCTATAGGATGTAGGAAGTTTATAGACTATATAGTTTTTTTTCGTCGTTGTCGTTGTTGTCGTCGTGTACGGGAAAGAACCGTTGAGAGATCACGTTTATGCGGTTAACGCATTCGCAAAACGATATTTTCTCCCTATCGCAATGTATTCTCTTGTTCTTTTTCTTTTTTTCCACATATAACGAGTGCATTTGTTAAATCCCAAAGAATTAGACTCATACAATCAGATGCCATCAAAACTAACTCCCCGACTCTGCTTAACCACGCATTTACGTACATAAATAGTATGGAACATACGAACACGAGAAACAACGATGACAACTCCTTCGTGTCGGTTCGACAAACGGCCTCTGTAGAATGCAAAACGTTTAGCACTGATAAGTAATAGTAATTAACTCGTGCAGTGCATGATTCATGATCAGGTTATACTGAGATCTTAGAAATTCAGAATCCAAAACGGTTGCCCAACACCGCAGTCGTGATGAAAACGTTATACGCACGTAGTGTTAAATTCAATAGGAATTATACAAGTACAAAATGTGTATTAATATTACACGTGTAGACGCTAGACATCGTTGCAATGTAAATACGTAAGGCACGAATCGTCCTACACTCCTGTACAGAGCTACAGCAGAGCCACAGAGGTAGGTATAATTCGTCATTACTGCCCTGTAGTTACCGTGATGCATATAGTCACTATCAGCCTACCATGGATATATTTATATATACTGTAGGTGTACATTATTATAATTAAATAGTGATATTATGTATTATTATTTATCACTATATAATGTTGTATTGACCTGCATTCTGTAATTTCACATACATTTTGGATAATTTTACGATATGTAGATATTGTATAATATTTGTGTACTGTATAAAATATTATTAAAGAGTGCAGCAGACCAAAATACGAAGTTAACGTTGAAAATTCATGTTTCAACGAATGCATGAATCGACTACAGAAATTTGTTTCAAAACCAAAAGTCAAAAAATTTTTTAATAAATTATAATATATAGAAAGTTCAATGTACTTAAACTTATAAGAACTACATTTATTTATAGATTGCCATTACTTAAGTTTATGGTATCTATTATCACAATGATTATTTAAAACAAATAACTTTCAAATCTATTAAATATTAAGAACATTAAATTTCCAATGTTTATAATCTTCAATAAAAAGTATTCTATTTCTACAACAATAGAAATATCCATGGTGTTGAATGTTATTAAATTAAATACGTTTGAGAGAGTTTGTTGTTTAGAAAATTAAGAACTTAATAAATAGGAAATTATCAAATAATAATTACAGTAAAACCATGGAAGTTAGGTATAGATTGGTGGAGATAAGGAGGCCAATTTTATATAATTGTATACACTTGCATCGACAATAAACGCGACGCACGTGCCTATGATAAATCCTTGTATATTAAAAACTACTAATGTACATTTATGTAATACATAAAACATGTGTATTTCAATAAGGTTTAATAATATTTAAGAGAATCAATCATCAAATAAAATGGTGTCTGTTGAAAAATTATGGACACGTATTATTTATTCTAAATGAAGATTCTCCACAGCGAGGAGTAAGGACAGATCCCACGCAAAACCAGTCCATACAATTTCACCTACCTACTTAGCATGAAAAAGCTATTTTAATTCAATATGAAATCGTTATTGCTATTTCATTATTACCTATACAGCTATGCCATTTTAAATTCCATCACCTACATAAAAAAATATAGTATTATTGTATTATTATTTAATTTTACAAACCTAATTTAAATTATTTAAACTTTAACCCAAGCCAGTTTTTATTACGACTATTTGTATGGTTAGTTAGGTACATGTGTTATTTATAAAATAGAAACATTTACAAATATAAGACTTAAATATACGGTATACAAAGAAATGTCGGACAATGGTCTTGCAAGTCAGCGTCGTATTGTAGTTTTACATTTGATTAAGCGATAGTCAATAAATCATTAAATTCGAAAAGACTCTAGATGAATGACAGATCCGTTTACTTAGAAGCGTTCAGAGGCGTGTCCAGGATAATATTTCAGGAAAATTTGCACAACAATACAACATACACATTTTTTTAAGAGAATTTTTAATGTATTTTGTCAATACTAAACTTTTGGAACACTATAATATGTCACCATGTATTGTATCATATTATTTATAATATAAATTTATCTCATATATGATTAAATATTTTTTATCATATTATGTCAATTTATTAAATTATCCTAATAAAATGTTGGATATTATTAGATAGGTATATCTAATATATATATATATATCGATTTTCAATATTTAATGTTTAAATCATAATATTATATTATGTACACGCATTCAATTTTCCCAGTAGGTACGACATAATACACTAGTGTATTGTAAACAATACTATTGTAAGAAAATATGTGTAACTCAAAACCTTTAATTTTCGAGGTACTACACTAATGTACTCACAGTGCGTCAGTGCGATGTATTATATATGTATATTTTAATATTCCCCATAATACTTTATGAAATATTCAATTGTATAATATACGTATATAATTAAATGATTACAATATCGTGTAAAATAATATATTTCCCTACCTAAAAATAATATAGTTTTCTTATTAGTTATGTGACCATCCTTACCTATCTGTAAAATATAAAAAAACGAATAAAATATAAATCAATTACTTATTAATAATAATTGTATTAGGTACCTATAGTTATAGTAGTTATTTCTAATAATGATTTATTAAATTGATTATTCATATTCATAAATTAAAATTAATCATACAGTATCACAATATAATGTTATATAGGTACCTGTGTTTACAAAATCATAACAGAAAGTAATACACTAACGTATATTTTTACTAATTGTAATGATTAATTAATTTATAAAGTCGTCCTACGCTACAAAACAGGTTTTTTTTCTTTGAAATAAAATTAATGGTTGCCTTGATTGGCAATAATTGGACAAATTACATTAGGCAATCATATTATTCAAATAAATTTAAATATATTAACGAATTTCCACATTACAATACAATATATTATAATAATATGTATAAGAATTTATATTTTATTTAAAATAACCACACAAACCTACCAAATTTAAATTAATATTAATAAATATAGTTTTATTTATAAAAGTACACGATTTGTGTACCTAATTTACATTCATATAATGCTTATAAAAATCAAGAAGTAATCAAGTAATTATTGGTCCATTGCTTTTTAAATAATTACTTCTTGATTTTTCAGAAAAGAAAAAAGGGACCAGTAGACGATGTTGAAGGGAACAATCATAAAACTGAAAATATATAGGTGTCAGAACTACAAGTACTTATATTTAAAAATCATATAAGATTAAAGAATGATTATTTATAATATTTATATAATATATTAAAATGTTAGTTATTATTAACTTATTAAGTAAATATGGTTAAATCACTAATTATATATTATTCAATCAAGTACTCTTTAACTCTAGAATATTTTAATAAGAATTTCTCTAGACACTTAATAGAAAAATAAAACAATTTTTGTCAAATTCTTTAATTTCAAAATTAAAATTAATAAGAATTTGCTGAGATCTTTGTGTTTTATAAAAATACTAAATTTACATGAACATTAAATAAGTACAATATTTAGTCTAAAAACTATAAATGATTACATTGTTGAAGTAGCTTTTTTCAACCGTAGAATACAATTTATCAATTTTCTATGTTTAATTAAAAAAAAAAAAACATGCAATTGAGGAAATACGTAAGAACCAAAAAATAGGACTTAACGACCTCAAAAAATATGAAGATTATCTCAATTTCTAAACCTTGACCTTTGAGCTAATTAAAAAATAACACTATTCTATGCATTTACGCTATCAAACAAAAGGGTTATCTAGAAATTATAATTAGACCTGTAACTACTATATCTAAAGTCTAAAGATATGTGTTCAGATTACAAACTACTGTAGGCAGTTGGATATTATTATGAGTTCTAAACGCAGTTCGAGTGACATACATAATATATTTAGATACGTCATAATGCAAGTACCTATCTACATAATATGCATATAATATTTCAATCAAATTTTCGACGCGCTTCGCTGATGATAGGCGCGGTGTACGCGGACCGCGAGAGGTAGGGATCCTGCGTTTTTCTGACTGCAGACTCGACAATCGGTAAATATTAAAATAATGTAATGGTAATCCGTACAGGGCAACAATGGGTACGGCAGTGACCGCGGCGGCGGAAGGGAGGGCCACCCGTCGCGAACCACATTTAAATCGGTCCGCATGGTATGTCGTGCGCACACATACGCACACGACACAGACGTGTGTGTGTGTGTTGTATGAGTATGTAAAATGTATAAATAATTTTTATTTCCTACTCCCCCGGCGTGGGTTCGACACGGCCGCGCGAGAAAACCATTATCGAATTCCGACGACCGGTAGTCCAGCGCCGTCGCTGACAATATTTCATTAGACTGCAGCGCGAGTTTCTATATGGATACACGAGCTGCAGTGTGAGCGCGAGATAACAACAACAATAACAGCAAAACGTCCGGGGCACTTGCCCGTTCTGATCTTATCCCGAGCTGACACGTAATCCGTCAAACGGCGGCGGCGTGATGTGAAATATTACTCGCGAGCGCGCGACCCCGTTCGGTCAACGGGAGAACTCGCCGCCTGATGTAGGATTGTAAAAAGTAACAATAATTGTTACGATATAATCACGTCCGACTGTATATTATGCAGGTACCTACTATTAAAATTATGTGTATCGCGCGAGGCTGGACGCTGGTGCTAAACCATATTGATGGGGAGGGTCCAAGTGATCACAAATGGTTGATTACAAATATCAAATGTATATCGAGTACAAAAAGTATTTTCGACGTTTGCATGCGGTTTTTACATTCATCCAAAATACAATTAGTCGAACTGTGATGGTTTGAACTATAAAAATACGAACTATGTATTTACTATTTATCATTTTAGTTAATTTTTTTATTCATTTTATAGTCTATATATTATGTTATAATATTAATACATAGTGCAATACTATATAATATAGGGAATAATATAATACCGTCGCTTGCCGTAAATTAAAATATGAGAGCTTACAGAACGACGTATAGGGAAAATGAACTACGAGAGACGAAACAAAATTTGAGGCGACCAGACATTTTCATTGTACTTGCAGGTAGGGAAATCCTAAATGGTACCCCGATGGTAATGGCGTTGCAAGTGCAGTGGCGCGTGCAATGTGAACGCACGCAGGATGCGATTGAATATTAGCTTGGAGCCCCTCGCCTCGTACGAGTTGAGATTTTCGGCCGGAGATCTGAAAGCGAACAGACACCGGCTGCACCGGGAAAATGGTGTATATTTACGAATTACAATATATTATATTATTATGTAGGCAGGTTACCGCAGCCGTATCGCGACCGGTATGCTTTCCCATAGACTGTCTTGGCGGTAATTTATACGCTCGGCCACTATGCCCCATTCGTCGGATCGACGACGTACCACCGTCACTATATATAATACACATACATTACACATATATAATATATATATATATATACTATATCCTCTAATAATAATAATTGATCGTTACGCGATCTCATCCGGATCTCGTTATAAGGCCGTTTGCCATACGATATATGTATATACTGATGTACAATATATATTATATTCTACCCGTGTTGTACTTACGTATATTGTACATTTGTACACATATATACACTACCGACGGCTATATGCGATAGAGATTTTGACACGAACTCTAAACATATTCTGTCGTACACTCTGCAGCAGTATGTGTATTTATATAGTGTATATGGTGTGTGTATTATATATATGTACATGTATACTGCAATGCGCGAAAGTGAGCGTTATAACTAGGATGAAAATAATTACGAAAAAAATACACACTCGCGATACTTTATACATAATATTATACACATTGTAAATCAACGCGGACGCGGGCGACTATAATATTGCGAGCAGTAGGTACATCATTCGTGGGACAGTGGCAGAATATCATCCGTGTTCCACGTATATACATCATAGGTACTATTATGGAAAATTGTTTTCTCGGGGATGGCCAACCGATTTTATTATCGATTTGCAATAAATGAATGTTTGACATCCTATTTATACCTATTGTACTTTGTAGAAACTCGAGTGGGTGCGAACGTTTATCGTGATTTACAAATCCACAAATTAGTAATAATACAGTTTTTATCAAATTAAAATTTCATATCATGTCGTTTAAACATTATACCAAGCATAAAAACACAAGGCACCAGGACCAAGCTTATAATTTTGGAATTATTTTAAATTATAAAATGAATCATTTTCAGTACTAATTTTTGCATTACAAGGAATAACATCAATTGTTTTGTTTATAACTGCAGGAGGTACCTACTTCAATTACATAACATCTATACTATTAATTATATAATTGTGTAATTTGGGAATCCTGTCTATAAATCTTTAGATTTAATATAACTTATCTATTCTTATAATTTTATTTTATTCATGATTTAAACATTATCTATTTAATATTTTGATCTCGCTTCATAAAAATAATTTTACTCTACAATTTAATTTATTTTGATGTATAGTATGACAATTTAATTGAGTAATTCGAATACAAAATATTGCAATGATCCATTATTATTATTAAAACTGCATTATAGGTATATCAATTGTGTTGGCTATAAAATATAATAGAATATGATATTTTTTACTGTTATCTGTGAGTGCAAAATAATACTTTTGCCCCCTCAGAAAAATGGCCGTGGGTGCACCAGTATGTAACTACATACATGTAGTAACTGCACCGTCATCCCCCCCTCACGAGCCCAAACCACCGCAGTTGTATTAAGTCAATGTCTATTTTACTAGTTATAATATGGTATAGATTAGGCTAGGTGCCCTAAATCAAAATAAATAGAGAAATAAATAAATAATGGACTCCACTACAATCGTTGAACTGTCACTAAAAACCAACCGTGTATATAATGATATAATTTATCTATACATATATCTATAATACACGCAAAATATGTTAGCCATAATATATATTTGTATTGTAGATAAATCGATACTAATGTTAAGATTTTATGGCCCTTCGCCAATAATTATGATTTTAAATATTTGACACATAATATTATAATAATATGAAAATGCAGGTACTTCGTGTTCGTGTACCTTATATTATACCCATATATCCACTGTGCAATTTAAGTTACAAAACGTTGCCACTATGTTAAGTTTCAATCGCATAAAAATATTACTAAGTAACAATAATGCATTATTGTATAATATTGTTCCATAAAAATAATATCTAATGTATAATCAAGTAACATTATTTAAATGCTATAAGTGTGATATGTATGCAAATATGCAATGCTAAAAAATATGAACATTCATGCGATATTCAATAGTTGTTGTTGCATTGAAATAATCTTGTTTATGCGTTAACCCGCAGCTGCGGCCTGTAATTATAATATTATTACTTTATTTGTAAGTTCAAAAATATACCCAAATAATTGTATCTCATTATTATAAACACTAGTATTGGTTTTTCTGTTTCGAATTACTGGGAAGCCGAACCTGTAGACCGTAGCCTGCACTGTGTACCTGTGCGCTGCAGTCTTGGTAGCAGATATAATATAATATTATAATATCATTGTCCTGTCGCAGATTTCACTATTCCAGACTCCAGTGTCGCGAGTAGCAATTTTACTGCTCTTTATCCATTATTGTTAATATTACAATATTAGTTATTACATATTCAACCGCCTTTTGCCATCTTATACGAAGCGCATTGTGTGTAGGCACTTGCTTCACTGTTTAAAACATTTTAATACATTTTATACAACGTGTTAAAATGTTAATTGTTTTAACGAAAAGAAATGGAGTACAATAGGGGAGAATTTTCGTATGATTCAGTTGTTAAACAGGTATTTATTATACACCTATTGGTCTTCTTTTTAGTCCATATTTTGTAAATATAAAATAGTTTTGTCGTTTGAGAATCAGCAATAGTAAGTCTAAGATCGTCTTTTTTAGTTAAAACTGTCGTAATATATATGTAGTATATATATATTGGTATATAGCCACTTTAACCTTTATAATAAATGAATAACTATTAATTTAGTATGTACTGTCATCAGGGGCGACTCAAGGAGAAGCCCCTGATTGTTCTCGATAGAGACAAAACGAAAAACATTGTGTTATTGCTGCGTTTCTGGATAGTAATGACTTCAGTGTCATACCATCAAATTGGATATTGTAAACGGTTGATGTTAATGGAAATTCAGTAGTAAAATGTGTGTAGCCCTCAAGTATTTTAAATGTAACAATTGAATTCCTAAATGAAGGTGTAGAAACGACAGATAGTTGAATACATATAGAGTAAAAATGTATGGAAATGGGAGAGAGTATAGTATGTACATATCTATTAAATAGTATATTAACTTAAATTTATTATTTTGAATATACAATAGGTATTCATTTTTTATAGATGATTTTGGAAAAGTTTGGTATAGACATGTAGCGTTATCTGACTAAAAACAAAAGAATGTGTGGTCAGTCATTAATGATGCCTGAAACTGATACTTCAAGTGAAGAAGGTAATCAACTACTTAATTTTTTTATTATTGATTAGGTACTTACTTGTTTTGTTTTAAACTAAATAGATATTAATATTTTAGCACAACCAAAAATGATTAAAAGTTCACAAACTGTTCTAAGTGAATAAAACATTGTATACAAACTATCGAAGACACAAGTTTTGAACCTCAGTATAACCTATTGAATGTGATGTCAACTTCATACCAACATCGAGAAGAGCAAATGAATTGTTGAGTATGATAGAGTCTTAACATGCCTGAGATAAATTAATTAAACATAATTTTTAGGAACCTACATAAATGACTACCCACAGCCTACCAAATAAAATAAAAGACATTTTAGTTAAGAAAAAAATGATTCTAAACATTAATAAATATTTTTATTGTACAAATTCTTTAGAACTCCTATATCAATTTGTAATAGTTATTTATTTGTTTCTGATTTTAATTGTTTAAAATTAACATGATTTAACCTAACCACTAACTATTGAATAGGTACATTTGAATTTATATTCTTAATTTTAATCTTATATTTCAATGCATGCAATACTTCTGAGCATAAATAAGTATAAACTAATATTTAATTATTTATAATTATAAAATATTTAACAGTTTTTGTTTATTACAATTGTTCTAATAACAAATGAATTAATAAATTGTTTTTTGCCATGATCTGATTGTAAATAGATTAGCTCTGAGTGACCCATTTTAGATAAGCAATATTAAATCAAAGATTAATAATTATTATTTAAATATTTATAATGTAAAATAATGAAATATACCTAATAATTACTAAAATAATTCATAAATAATAGATTTAATATACTCTTTAATAGGTCTGGGTTAGAAATGAGTTATGTTCAAAACTTTATTTGTTTTCTACCATTTTGTTGTAAAATCTACTTTTACATCTTTCATAATAATATATAATTTTGGTGATCAGCACCAAAGACATACTCATATACGTTGTTTCTGTCTTACAAATGGACAAAAGAGCAAATTTGTAAAACTTAAAGGCAAGCATATTATCTGATAGTAATAAAAAGTAAAATTTTTTTCTATAATATTATATTACACGATGATGGATGATCCTACCGCATAGAAATCAAAATTAGTAAAAAGGTTAGTAAACCCGGTCGTGAGCTTTGCAATGATCTTTTCCTACTAACTATCAAGGTATTCGATATTGTAAACATAACAATGAAAGAAAATATTTAAATATTATTCGTTAGGCTGCGTTAGGTTAGGCAAGGGTGGGGTAAAATATTAGTACCTAACTAATTATCATAATTTTTAACCAAGGCTTTAATGCCGGCCGGCTAGCGTTGTACCATTATAATTAAAAACTTTTTAAACTAATTAAATACCGCCTACCCTAATTAATTATTTCTTTACCACAAAATATTATAAAAAATAATTTAAATATATTTTAACGAAATGTTAGTTTAAAAAATAATTAAGATCGACGGTATATGGGATGTTTTTGCAATATTAATTTTTAAATATCGACAACTGCATCTGCAGTGCCTTATACATTTTTTTTATAATTTTTTTTCTCACTCCTTAAAAAGTATTTGCCTGCGGGCTCCAAGTTCCTTTTCAAAATTTCTTTGTATCAATTTAAATATTAATGATTTTCTTGCATAGATTTTTTAAACATTAACAAACTGGTGCCATATTAATTTTTTTCTAAATTAAATTTTCTTACTCCTTAAAAAGTATTTGCCTGTGGGCTCTAACGTTCCCCTTGACCCCTTCAACTTTTTTGTAAATATTTTTAAACTTTACCAAGCAAGTACCATATAGATTTCTAAACCTTTTTTCTTGCTTGTTAAAAATTATTTCGCTGCGGGCTCCAACGTTCCCCTGCAAAAATTTTTTTTATCAATTTAAATATTTATGATTTTCTTATATAGTTTTGTTAAAAATTAACAACCTGGTGCCATATTAATTTTTTCTATATTTAATTTTCTTACTCATTAAAAAGTATTTACCTGCGGACTCTAACGTTACCCTTCATTTTTTTTGTAAATATTTTCAAACTTAAACAAGCAAGTACCATATAAATTTCTAAACCTTTTTTTGCTTCTTAAAAAGTATTTTCTTGCGGGCTCCAACGTTCCACTACAATTTTTTTGTAAATATTTTTAAATATTATTTTAAACTTTAACAAACTAGTAGCATATAAATTTCTAAACCTTTTTTCTTGCTTCTTAAAAAGTATTCGCCTGCGGGCTCCAACGTTCCACTTCAAAAAGTTTTTTTATCAATTTAAATATTAATGATTTTCTTGTATAGATTTTTTAAGCATAATCATCCTGGTGCCATATTAATTTTTTTCTAAATTTAATTTTCTTATACCTTAAAAAGTATTTGATGCGGAGTCCCCAGTTCTTCATCTTTATTTTTTTTTAAGAATATAAATCTTGTAGATATTTCTAAACTAATTTCGAAATATCAACAACCTGCAAGTGCCTTATAAATTTTTTTCTAAAATTTTTTTCTTTAAAAAGATTTTGCCTGCGGGCTCCCAACGTTATTTCTTTTATATTTTATAGTACCTACACAAAATATCAATACCTAAACAAAATATCACTACCTGTGAAGAATAAGTTTTAAAAATTTAAGTTGATATATTATATTATACAGTGAACATTCCTCAAACGAACACCTCACAATAAGGACACCTGTCAATCTTGCACATATTTTAAGGAATGGTGACAAATTATGCTCTCAGTTTATCATCCCTCCAAAAAGGGAATACAATTTTGGCAACGGGAGTGTCCCCTATTCAGAGGTTTCACTGTATTAATATTTTATTTATATTATTATTCTGAAACATTTTTAGAGTACAATTTAAGTGTTTTAAAGTGTTAATTGGTAACATGTATAAAATATTATTAGTAATGTTATACAAATGTTATTTGATAACATTTGTTGAATATTATATGCAACGTGCATGGAGTGTTACTTGTAACGTGCTTGGGAAGTTACTGGTGACATATATAGAATAATACTGTAACGTGCTTTGAATGTTATTGGTAACGTGTGTGGAATGACACTTGTAACATGCATATAATGATAGGATAAAACATTGTATTCATAATAAAATTAAAGTTGCTTTCTCGGGACATGGTTAGGTTTGTTTGCAGTTCCATGCACATTACAATTACGTGAATGTTACGTGAAATGTAACATTATAAGTTCCAATTTAACGTTATAAAAACATCGCCGAAATATTCCATTGCACAGTGGATATATATATCATTGCTCATTTTCTCCCGAGGCCTGCATTACAATTTTATTTTTTCCTTGGACTTGTTATGTAATTTCAGCACTCAGCGATGACAATCGCCATAACTGCTAGTCACCGACCTCTGACTATGCGGTGACAATAATAATACATATTATACTTTTTCTATAATTGCCTACAAATTGGTCCACAATTCACTCGGATGCGACCCACGCGATAACATGTATAATGTATATTATTATATAGGTACCCTCACCGCAGCCGTATCGAAAATATTCGTGTCGCCACCGTTGTCGCTTTATTATTATTACACGAAAACACGATATAAATGTCCTATTGGAGGCGGACAACACAACAACGTTATGGTTTTAGGCCGCCGCAGAAGTCCGTATAATATGTAGAACCGTATATAGTAGGTCCATGTTATATATTTATATATAATGTATACACTACGACTACGCCTTGTATCACTTTTGTCTATATAACATTTAAAAAAAATAGTGATAATAGTATTGAACTATAACAATAACTTATACTCTATAGATTATTATGTTGAAAAATATCAATCGGCATAGGTATAATCAACTGAAATTTAAAAAAAAATAATTTTAGTTTTAAAATGTTTTAAAAAAATGTAAATACTGAAGTAAATGTCGTTAGATAAGTAATTTTTGATAATGGGCAAGATTCTCATATTATTAAATGTATAATATATATAGTGATACTGTG
>JANEHU010004307.1:0-14502 GCA_027563435.1 Nasonovia ribisnigri | reverse complement strand
GGTTTTCTTCTCAAATTGAAATTATTAATATATATTATATAAGAATATATATTACAATTTACATTATATTAATTAATAAATATTAAATACAATCTGCGGTGAACGTGTTAAAAAAAAATTCGTTAAACAGAAACCATGTGTTGCGCACAAATCTAAGCCTCAGTTTTCTTCTCAAATTTAAATTATTATTAATATAATATATTATATAAGAATATATTTCAATTTACATTATATTAATTCATAAATACGATCCGCGTTGGACGTGTTAAAAAAAACAATCTAATGTATCTTATTATACTAATTCTAAAGTCGATAAATAAAAAGAAATAAAGAAAGTGTATAGTAAAACAAAACGATTAATACTTTCAAACAAAAATCTAGCCTCGATATTAATTAAATTTTCGATCTGTGTTGAACGTGTTAAAAAAACAAGCCCTTGATGTACGCTTGGCAATTGCCGCTAATGTTTTATACTTTGTTATTATTACTCATTACTCATTACTACTCATTATGAAGCAATATTAAGAAATAGTGTACAGTAAAACGACAATAAGTGATTTCAAGGTATGATAAAATATTTAATTCGTTAAACGGAAAGCATGTGTCACATTATATTGATTGATTGATAATTACCTACGATCTGCGATGAACGTTTTAAAAAACATCAAATTAAATTAATAATACATGATATTGTATACTCACGCGTTTTCCGTTTACTGACCCACAGCGGACGGCTGTCGGATGTTTAAGAACGGTGTGTCGGACGTCGGCACAGTTCACTGTCTTAGAACGGCGACAATAACAAGTCGAGTCAACGCAGGGAACCCATGCGGGCAATGAAATCGCATGGCTGATTAATTAATTTATTGTATTGACATATTATGTCGACATTTTATTATTCATTCGAACACGGCATTAAACCTTACACTTTTGACCATCGTCTTTTTTTCATTTTTGCAAAATGTTTTCATATGGTCATAATAATGCCATAGGACCATCACTCGAATTGTTTGATATTCACGGAAACATGATTTTCAAACATTCCCGCCTTCGACAGAGTACCGCCAAAGCGGTAGGCCTTATCACCGACCGTTTATCGTCGATCCACTCGCTATCAGCGAATAACTTTTGGCGCGACTTTTAACAAGCCGACCCCGGGTATAAGCGTAAAACGCCAATATTCCGGGAAACGTTTACGGGACACCTTGGGTTTAACATCATGTTGGTGCGCGGAAACGTTTCCATATTTTTCGGAGGTTCATAGGAAACAAGACCCCAATCAGCTGATCGAGTTTCGCTTCTATATTGTTCTATACTACTACAACTTACTGTCTACTACTATGGTTTTAACGACAACAACTATTAATATGGCCGCCCGGAATTCACGTAATTTTTCAAATATTCAACATGCTTTGAAATGTTTAATGTTTTTGTAGATCGTATTGGTTATTGGTTAATATTACATTATATGGCTATTTATGCTTATTATGAACCTAAAGTTTATTAATATTAATTATGATAATGATCTGACCGTACTTGTTAAGCTAACGGCGTTGTCCTTACATAGGTTACTATGTTATCGTCAATCGAGGTGACTGACTTGCTAGACACTCGACAAATCACGGCGGCTATATTACGATTAGCATGGGCGCCCGAAATGTTAGAATTTTTTTCGAGTAATTTATTACGTAACTTTTTTACATCATTTGGCGTTTTCAATGACAGTAAAAACCTTTGTCTGCTATAAGGTCGGATTGCACACCTTGACCCGGAGACGTCGCACATTGTCCGCTATCCGACGAAGTCCAACGTCGAGGAAGATGACTGACCTGATAGACCCCAAAAAAATCGCGAAATAAAACATCGATTTTAACGCCGCTTCGAACGGTTTTTCACACTTTTTCGTCGACGGATCGAGTTATACCACTGTTAAAACTAAACGTCTCACCGCCCCGCTCGCGACGTATTCGGAATCCCAGCTAAATTTCCTAGCGGCGCCCGCCCCTACTTCGTTCCCGGCGAGTGCCCCGGGCGAGTAAAATCGACGAGAGTAGAGTCCGGAACGAGCCACCGTGGCGTCGTTATTACTATATATACAGGCTCCGTATATATGCGTAGAAATTTCCGATTTTTTTCCCGTAAATCGCGTTTTCTTCGTGACAACGCGCTGGAGAACGTCGTCCCCCGTCCGACGCGGTAGACCGCCCGAAATCATTTGGGCCTTGGGTATTTGAATAATATTTCAATGTAATGGGGTGGCCATCAGGGTGGCCTGTAAATGTTTTGGGTGGCCGGGCCACTCCTTAGCTACGTGCCTGACAGCAATTAACAATGTCCGCTATCCGACGCAGTCGGATTGCATACCTAGATGACTACATTCAACGACATTTGTGGTGACTGACTTGCTAGACACTACGTATCAACTACGTCCACAGGCGTGAGAAATGTCCAGACCCTCAAACCCAAATTTCAAAAGTCTCCGAAAGTTACCGCCAAAAAGCATAGCCTTATCACTCATCCACTTTCCTTATCCCGCATCCACTATTCTAATCTCCCATCCTCTATTCTTATCACACGTCCACTTTCCTTATCACTCATCCACTATTCTCATCGGCAATATAAATTCCTATCACCGCTCACCGAAATACTGTACCGTATTGTCCGCAGTCGGATCGCCTACCGAGGTGACCGATTAGAGATTCAATCGAGTTTCACTCGAGGCGACTCACTTGCTAGACGCTGAAACATTTATTTATTCGTCGGCTTTCGTATAAAAAAAGCGAGACCGGACGGTGTTCGACTATCGAGGCCGTTCAATCACAGAACTCTATGGACCCCAAAACTGGAATTTCAAACGATACCGCCAAACCGCCGACCCTTATCAGTCATCACGAATTCTTATCAACACTCATCAACCAATCATGAGGTTCGACCTACCGAGACGTGCGACTTTGATGATTCCAACGACTATTCTTCAAAAATCGGCACCCCCTTTCAGATAACACGGGGGGTCATCCTACGACGTCGGATTGCCTACCCGTGAGATTACGTCTGACGTCGAGGGGGGTGACCCACTTGCTAGACAACCAAAGTAAACCGGCCGTCCGACGTCGTCCATCGTTGAACCGGGATGACAACGTCGAACCGCAGTGGTCCTAGCCTTATCACTTATCTTCGTCAACTCATCGCCGTTATCTCTCATCACCGACCACTCTCATACACTCGCGTACCAAGACGTGCGACTTTGATGATTCAAACGACCATCATTCCAAAACCGGTACCCCCTTTCGGGTAACACTGGGGGGTCTGGGGGTCTCCCCCAGCGACGCTCGGAGAGCTAGTCCTTATAGTATAAAACGCTAAGCAGTTCGGGCTACGTCGGCGGGGAGCGCTGAGTGTCAAATAGAGAACCGGCCAATCGGAAAATCCGAGAGGCAAAAAATCACCGACGGTGGAGGTCTCCCGGCGGCGGCGTAGCCGTCGCAGCGTTATCACCGCGCCTTATCACTTTTTGCCCTTTTTCCGTTAGACTTTTACCCGTTTTTTGGACCTCCCGGCTCTCCGTTCTCGCCTTATTCGCCTTCCCCGCCTCATTTAACGGCCCCCGGTGCGTGCGCTTTTTTCGTCACGACCGTTTCTCCGCGGAGATCGCACGCAAACCGCTAACCGTTACTATTAGTTTTACCCCCTTTCGACTAGCTCTCCGAGCGTCGCGCGGCCCCGTCCGTCACTCGATCGCGTTTCTAGCCGAATTTATAGGCCCCGCGCCACACTATTCCGTTTATTATTATTACGACCCGTTCCCCGGTGCAGAACTCGAACTAAAACAACGATTTAAACGCCGCTTCGGACGGTTTTTCACACTTTTTCGTCGACGGATCGAGTTTTACCACTGTTCTAAACGTCTCACCGCCCCGCTCGCGACGTATTCGGAATCCCAGCTAAATTTCCTAGCTGCGCGCATCCCTACTTCGTTCACGGCGAGTGCCCCGGGTGAGTATAATCGACGACAGTAGTGCCCGCGAAGCGCCGCCGTCCCTTCGTTATTACTATATACAGGCCCTGTATATATAGTGTATATATATGTGTAGAAATTTCCGATTTTTTCCGTGAATCGCGTTTTCTTCGTGAGAACGCGCTGGAGAACGTCGTCCCCCGTCCGACGCGGTAGACCGCCCGACCCCGGGAGACTGCGGGGCGGACGACGGCGTAGCGTTCGCGATTCGCCTCGGCGGCGAGACGCCTTAAGAGGCAGAGATTTCACACCAGTTCTCAACTCGATAGGTAGGTAGGTAGGATTAGGGCGTTAGGCAGGTAACCCGGCGGTGGAGCGTTCGATACCGGCCGCGGCGGATTGTGTTGTAAATCTACGGCGGCCGTGTTAATTCGAAATTCTTTTTTTCGATTTTTTTTTTTCGCGTTTTATTTATTTTATATTAATTCTTTTTAGCCGTCGCCGCGTTCGGTTTAAACGATAATGGCCGATTTTTTTTCAAAATGTCGTCTAAAAGTAGAGTTTTAGCCCTCTTTCGAACGTCTTACATCCTCGCTCGGGTCGTTTTCGGAATCCCAGCTAAATTTCCTAGCGGCGTGCAACCCTACTTTATTCCCCGCGAATGTCGTAGAAATGGGTAGAAATTTTATCTATACTATATGGATGTATATATACATATATTATTATAATATATATGGTGGAATGCTTATATTGGTTATTATATATTATAATATATATTTTATTTAGATTAAAAATTGGTATATATGATATATATAAAGATTAAAGGTAGGTTTGTGAGTGTGTTAAATATATTTTATTACTAATATATAACCGCATAGCTATACAATAAGTAAGTTTGTAAGTCGAGGCGTTTCAATATACCTACATACATGATCCAGTGGCGCAGCTATGATTTTCTGAGGGGGGTTTTAATTATAAACATTAAATATATTATATATAATATATACGTATAAACTAAAACTTTTATTTAAACTTTTAAACTTTTGATTTTAAATGTTATACATAACGTCTGTATGGTCAATAGATGATAATGAAAAAAAATAATATATTATATTTCAGGTTCACACGATGATGTAACAGGCAATGTTACAAATATTTGAAGGAGTTTAAAAACATTTGTTATAATATATGATACGGCTCAAGGGGGGTGTCATATCCACCAAATACATAATAACAATGTTGTACATGAATGACGTACGTTTCTTTTATACCATTATTATTATTATTATGCATTTATTATATTTTATTATATTATTATTAATATTAATATATACTTAATACATAGATATTTATGTGTGTGTGTGATATAACAAGGTTAGACGGACCGGACGGACAAGACGTGTCGTTGCAATATGCGTAATACTACAGTATGACCATTATTATAGATTATGATTAAACATTATACGCGCGTATCGGTGGAGTGGAGCCGTGCAGGGGACAACTTTGGCGACGCGAAACGCGACCGTGTCATCCAACGTCATCTTATGACAGGTGCTCTAACGAAGCACATGTACGCGCGCAGAAAAGCCTTACTAATAAAATTATTTCAGACTGCTTTGTTACAAAATTATACATTGGGCGCTTTTCATACCGGTGAGTACATGTTTTATATACCTATATATACTATATACTATAATATTCAGATTAGCTGTCCCACGCACAGGGTGTATTTATTTGTTTACCACTATTTTGACCATGGCGCGTTTCGTGTTTTTTTTCGTACACCGCAAATTGAATTGGTAGGTACCTACCTATAACGTTAATATCCGCAGGTTCGTATTAGTAATTATCAGTTGCTGTGGACGACGTAAGCCCGTTTCGCAAAGCCGTTTCGGTTAGGTACATGCATTTTTGTAGGTGACTACTGACTATTTATTTTCCCGTAAACATTTAATTGGGCGACGACCACCTGGGTATGTAATTTTTCGTATTTTTCTATTTTGTATAGGTATATTGTACTTTACATAAGGTGTGCACCTATTTATTCTAAAAATAACACACGACCAGCATACACCACTGATAACAAACTGATACCGTCATTATATTCGATTACAACGAGTTTTTCATATTTATTATTATTTCCTCTTAACTCATTTTGATATATATATATACCTATATATACAATATAGACTTTGGAGAAATAATTTACTACCTATAACCGATTCGTAATGTTTTTAGGATATTCAAAATGGTGAAACGATGTGTGCTGTGTGGAATTGTGGACAACATCAACAACGTTTCCGTACACGGGTATTTACAAATTCAACCAATGCATTGTAATATCAATATTATATAATATAATAAATATAATATGTCACATTTAGATTTCCAAGTGACGCACGTCGTATTCGGCGGGTGGCATTTGTGGCGGATCACGGTTTTCCCGTGAATCACACCTCGAAGCTGTGTTCGAGGCATTTCCTTCCTGGTGTCGACTACGTTGAAGGGAATGCACAACGCCGCCGTCTGGTGTCCACAGCAGTGCCGTCTTTGGTGAGTGTATAATAAATTATATATATATTATAAGTATATCACAACTCATTCATTTCAAAACCAACACTGCAGTACGTCATGACTCTATGCTTACTCTATGCCTAACCATTAGGTATTTAGGCGGTACCTACCTACTTTATTTTAAATATTAAAGTAAATATACTCTGACATTTATGTATACAACACTGCTACAGTAACTATATCTACTATGTCTATTTTAACATTAAAATACTTACATACAATTGGATAGATTGCAATACATGTTTAAAATGTATGTTATTGTTGTTATTGTTACTGCAATACACATAAGCACATTAAACCTAACCAACACAAGACAATAAATAGGTATGTATGAACACACAACCAATGAAACGTTTTACTTTCTTTGTTTTGTTTAAAAAATAACTCAAACAACATTACATTTTATCCTCTTATATACCCGTGTTGCATATATAACACACTGGATCAAGTTTTTAATTTTGATATATGAAGTTATGAAGTCATTGTATTGTAATATGATATTGTATATTGTATTCCAATGGTAGTAGGTATTATAATGGTAGTATATTTTACTACAAGTACAACTACGGTTCTCAACCTTTATATAATATATATATATGTATAGTATAAACCACCTACACAGTTTGGAAATTATCACATGTATTACAAAAATACAATTATGAATATCAAATAAAACATAAATGAAGATTTGGGCACTACCTGCAAACACTGCATTAGTCTATACATTTTTTAAGAAGACCCTTTGAACCACAACACGTATGCTTCTATTTCGTGTAACATATACTTACCAGATAAATTCTTATATAAATTCATACTATAGTCACTTACACTTACTGTTATAGAGTGGAATACTAGCTTATACTATAGCTACTACTATATCGTTGTACTGATGTTATTTGGGTAGACTTTTTCACTTGGAAATCTCAGGTGGAACCATGATAGTTTCGTTTGTACAGTGCTCACTGTATTTTAAATGTACTTTTTATGTACTTTGGCACTCAACGTACAAAATACTTCTCTATAAAATTTAACTAAATATAATATATACTTTGGTAGTTACATTAAATACAAAATGTTATAATAAACTATATACAAAATCCTTGATTCGTGATTGGTGTGCTAGATATTTCACATGTAGTACTTTTATGAATGTTTAGATTATTGCAAAAATTAAATTTGCTTTACTTGCTGATAGTTATCACATGGTTATTATTTAAGATAATCTATGTACACTGTACTACCTGTACTAAAATTACAAACATTCATACAATACAATACAGCAAGACTCATTTCCAATTCATTATTTAATAGACAGTTATGGAGTTCACTTATTGATTCACCTGCAATTACATTAAGTCTTTATTATTATTATTATTATAAAAGTATGTCTTAAAGTCATTTAGGTATAGGTGTATTTCATGCAACCATTACATTAAATTTATCATATCATTTATAGTAATTTCAATACATACTGGATAACACATAAACATGTTAAACAATTTTCGTTTCAGACAAACGTTCTTCTCTGAATTTCTTTGTTTCGTGATAGGTACCTACTTTATTCTTTAAATAATAATATTTGTCTTCTTATAATATTATATTTGTGTTGTTTCAACTGCATATTTACAGGCACTGGATCAAGCTTACACATTATATCGTACTGATGTTATTTAAGTAGACTTTTTTTACAAGTGTGACTAGGTATGTAATGTAGAATGATAGTTATTAGTTTTAATTGTACAGTACTCGAATACCTTCAATGGAAATTAGTAGTTTTACAGTTATTATTATAGTTGGTTATAACTCACTGTATTTCAAATGTACTTTTAAAGAGGCATTTGTAATGTTTTCTTACACAGTTGTTGACTGTTATTCTTTACTAAAAAATACAACATTTCACTGTCATCGGCTCCACTGTGTGGGTATTACACTACTTTGATATCTTTCCTATATAGGTACATGTTGAATTAACTGCATTTGACAATAATGACATTACCCGTGCAATATAAATTTAGTGGAAGTAGATTCCACTGTTAGTTATTACTTATTATTATTGTTACATTGTAAAAACTCAATTTCACTTATAGATATTCGGGGACGTCCAGGTGGAGGGAGTAGAGGACATGGAAGTGGTCGACGTCCAGGTGGAAGGTGTGGAGGAGCTGGAAGTGGTTGAAGTCCAGATGGACGACGTGCGAGCAGAACTGGAGTTCGTGGACATGCTCGACAAGTTGCAGCCAGACGTTGACGAAGAGGTGAGTTAATAAGTCTTCTTACTTATAAAAAACTAAGAAAAAAAATTAACATTATCATTTTAATTGTAGTTTGGACCGATTCCCGCGGGTGTTCCGGTCGAACGACCTAGAGTGCGTGCGCCTGTGATTGACCGGCCGGCCGGGGTGGGACACCCGCTTCCAGAGCGCTACAACGTGGGCACGTTGGACGCTGTCTGCTGGGAATGTGACGCCCGTCACTTTGAAGTCGAGCGTACCAACACGGGTCACTTCTCAACGTGTTGCAATAACGGCCAAGTGACGGCTGCAGGACACCGTGCGTTGTTGCCTGCTCCCTAAATCATAATGAATATGTTGATTGATGATTCGCAAGATGGCCGTAGATTTCGAGCGGACATTCGTCGGTACAACAACGCTCTGGCATTCGCTGCGTTTAGCAGTGACGCAAACGACAGGCGATTGCCAGGGCGAGGGCAGCGGACGATGTGTGTCCACGGCCAGACGTATCAGAGGACCAATAATGACGTGGCCGTTGACCGGATCGATGCGAAATACTGTCAGTTGTATTTCATCGAGTCCGGAGAGGCCAACAGACGCCGAATCGATATGGCCCGGCAGAGGAACTGTCAGCATGAACTGTCCGAGGTTGTGATGGGACTCTTGGACGGTTTGCTGCGGGACATAAATCCGTATGCATTGGCTTTTATGTAAGGAAACTTAAACATAAACTATTTACTAACACTAACACTAGGAATATGAATTTGCCCCTTAGAGTAAATACTTTTTACAGATACCTTTCTTAGAATATGAAAAAAATATGATAAAATATTTTGCACGCTGTGTCAAATAAACTAATGGTTAACCATGTTAATTACACTGCAGTATACATTAAATCCGATATTACATTGACATTAGAGTATATATGACATTAGACTATATTTCCAAACAAACAGTTAATACTATACAATTAAATTTATAACACCTCCTTTAACCTAATGCTTCATTTTCTATGAAAACTTAATTAATACTCTAATAATGTAGTAAACAATTGTTATTGTTAATAAATTTAAATAAATCCTTAAATTCTACTACAAACATAGGTAAACTTACTAAGGTTAGGTAAGGCACTTGATTATTTGAAATAATACATTCGTTGTTAAGACTACACTAACTATGAATTACTCAACCTACTACAGTCATCACTGAATGATATAACATTAAATATTACACAGGGCTCGGACGTTTATGTCTTAACATATTTCAGAATTATACCAAAATGTTCTATTTTACCTTTGTATATAATAATATTATTGTAATTGTATTGCACTCTTCCAATATAGAATGATGATTTAAGATATTGTGTGGTCCTCGGAATTGCTACTAAAAATATAGATATGTACTTGCATTAAGACTCATTAAAATAAGACTTGTAATTTATTACATTGTTGTTATTTAGACTGGGAATATGAATTAATCAACCTTGATGTCAATAATGTTTTATTAGTACTTTCATACATGTATATTATATGTGTTGATTACACTCTTACTCTGCTACCGGTGTAGAGTTAAATTACTGAATGATATAAAATTAAATTTGGATGTTTTTATATTTTATTTTATTATTATTTTAATGATTGGATTTTGCTATGTAACCATATACTTTAAATACACACAAAAATAAGCTTATTACACTATCCTCACTCTCACACACACGTTTATAATATATAATAATATTATATATTATGTTAATTATACTCTTATTATATTACATTTCAACAAATTCCTTTACTTAAAATATACTATTTCCTATTGATTAATACAATCAATTTCATTCCAAGTCATATATAATTCATATGGTCAATACCATCACAGCTCTACTTATCTCAGCCCAACTTCGCCCCTCTTCTTTGCATTTACAATTCACAATTATTTGTACACTTGTATGTGTTTAATATATGAATATATTAACATGTCTATATTTTTTCCAGGAATATGCGTGCGGCGTGGCTGGCAGAAAGAGACCTAGCCGACGCAGATGCCGCTGGTGTGCGATCTAGGCCAGTCACTATGCATTTCGTCGAAGACAGGGCCCGGGATCGTGGGAGAAACAACCTGCCTACCGCCAATGAAGTCGCGGCAGTGTTCGTAGGTGAGGACGGTCGTCCTCCCAGAAACATCAATCTGGTCATCTACGACACGAACCAAATCAACCCGCAACACAGCAACACAGGATGCAAAATATACCAGCGGGTTAGTTGATAAATATTTCATAGAACTTTTCTATAAACACAATATTATTAACACTGAGAATTGAATTACTTCCTTTTTGCCTATTGTACGCTTTATGGGTAGCGCACACACACACACACATAATATTATAATAGATGTCACAATTTACACTGAATATTATAACCGTTAGTAATAAAGAGTAAAAATTACACACCCCATCATATAAATTTAAAACTATACAATGCACTTTTTGGAATTTCATTAGGTACCTCATAAAGTCATAACTAATATGTAGACCGACCTTAACCCTCTCACTTATGCAGTCATACTTTTTAAATTAACAGTTTAAATTCATTATATTTATGTGATAAAAGAAAAGCCTCCTAAATAAATTATACTCATTTTGTACTGATAGTATTTAGGTAGTTTTTTATGTTATGAAATGTAACCATGGCTTTAATTGTACAGTACCTACACACACACACACACACACCTCTAATGACAATAAGTAGTGTTATGTTTTGAATGTTGTGTACTAGATAATATTTTATCATTAGTCAATCCTATAGTTACATTACTCCAATGCTTCATTCACTGTGTTCTTTTCTTATTTCATAATTTGTTTATACTTAGTAATTGACAAATATACACTATTCATATATTTATTAACACTTGAAATACAAATTATCTGATCTTAGAGTTTATTTTATAGATTACCTTTATTTTGCGGTTCTACAAATTATGTTACTATTTATAATAATACTTTATAATACTTTACCAATACTTTAGATTCAATGAGTTGTTT
Organism: Nasonovia ribisnigri; assembly: GCA_027563435.1. NCBI lineage: Eukaryota > Metazoa > Arthropoda > Insecta > Hemiptera > Aphididae > Nasonovia > Nasonovia ribisnigri. The sequence continues at coordinate 2,705 of JANEHU010004307.1, read as the reverse complement.
TATTTTTAATAATTCGTTTTTAACTTTATATGTAGGTTTTACTATGTACTATGTATTGTAGATTATATTATGTTCTACCACAGAGAGTATAATATTGATAAAGTGTCATTATAGGTTTTACATTTAAAATTTTTACTATTCCATTGTTATACTTCTACAAGCAGTGTTGTGCATTATCTAGATAATTTTATCTAGATAAATTATCTAGATAAAAATATTTATCTTTTTATCTTATCTAGATAAAAATAATTTTAATTATCTTTTTATCTCATCTATTTAAATAAAATGGTTATCTGGGATAAATTATCTAGATAATTTTTTTTTTTAGTGAGAATTAAATTATTTAAGTTTGTTATTGCTGCTTTTTTTTATTGAATTTAACTTACAAGTTCTATTTGTAAATACCTTCAGTTTGACTGTATGAGTCTCAATGTCTCATACTATTTAACGCGCATTGCCCGTGTAACCGCGGGAAATATTGGTCCCTCAACTGTAGGCTGTAGCACACGGCGGTCGACGGCGACGCGCGACGTCGTTTTACGGCCGCGGTGCATTTAATTTATATTTATTGTTACTCGATAGACTATATAACCTGAGTTTTTCCGCTCAAAATTATTTTCGTAGTTCATTGTTCATTACAACTTACAAGAGACAAGAATATTATAGATTTTTAGCGTTATAGGTAATTTTCGTTTAAAATAGAATTATGAAATCAAAATAATATTATCACTTTATTGTGTTCTATAAATTATAACTATATTTCATACCTAACGTCAAATGTTGTCGTACCTTTAGTAGTGGCCAGTAAATTCGTTTTTTATAAAATATATATTCTACTAACTATAAGTATTAATAGTTATTGTTTTATAATTGTAAATAGTAAACACATACGAATATATGATACATTATCAACTTGCTGTATGATAATTATAGTATATTTTAATATACTAATATTATATTGAGTATAATACCTGGACAGTGGACACCAAGTAATAAACAAATAATTATTTTATTTTCAATATTAATTCTTTAAATTACAAATGTAATTCAGTAATTGTTTAGTTATCATTTTGAATTTTAATATAAGGTATTTTAAACTGATTAAAAACTCATTATATTAAAAAAAAAATTAATTAATAATATAAATATATAATGCTTTTTTAAAAATTATAATTGGATACAAAGCAAAATACAAAAGTATTTTGTGTCTCCGAATTAGTAAAATAATTAAGATAATTTTAAGGGAAATAAATCATATTGAAATAACCTAATACTTTATATTATTTTATTTATAATAAATTTGCCATTTTACAATTAATACAAGCTAAATTGTGAAACTTTTTAAAATTATCTGTTTTTTATCTAGATAAAATTGGTTATCTTTTATCTATTATCTAGATAAATATTTTAAGTTTTATCTATTATCTTATCTAGATAATTTTTCAATGAATTATCTGTTATCTTATCTAGATAATTTTTTGGTTATCTTTGCACAACACTGTCTACAAGTGTGTCCACAGTGTTATTTTACTCACTTACTTTTTCCTACCACCTAGCACATGAATATTTATTATATTAATTTTTTAAGGTTTTTAGAGCAGTGTATACATTCACCTGTACCTTTTATGTTTTTTTTTTACTTCTGTATAATATCATTTGTGTTGTTTGGGTATTATTATTATTAGATTCAATACGTTATTTTGTTTTTTTTTTATTTACTATAATTTAATACACCATTCATACATTCATTTATTTTTAATAATTACCACCGAGTGTCTAAGTGTTTTGTAATTATAATTATATTATTATGTAGGTTGTACTCTATGTTGTATATGATATGTAGACATGAATTAACATTTCTCCCACATTGTATGTCTACAGCTTTACCATTCTTATATATATATTATATTATATACAGGGACTTATGCATCCATTAGATTCACTATATGATTATATTTTACTAACACCTAACCATAGGTAACACCGGTTAGATTAATACCCTGTTGTGTTGTTCACTAACAGTCAAAGTATAGAGTACAGTTTTCAAAAAAATAATTTTTAGGTTCTTAGTTTGATTAAATATTTCAATTCGCTTTACTTCAAAATTATGTACTTGATATCCACACAACACGAGGGTAACTCCATACCCTAACTCTCTACAAAGTATTGATTTAGCTTTTCACTTAAAATAATATATACCATTCGTTACATTTCTCAAGGGTCGTGTCACGCGGATCCGATGTTGTATCCGCTGTTTTTCCCACACGGCGAAGCCGGTTGGCATAACGGGATGTTGCAAAAGGGCAACCGACAAAATAATGTCCGCACTCGGAACAGCATCAGAGAGTTTGTGTGCTACCGCCTGGCCGTTCGATATCAGGGAAATAACGATGAGAGACATGAACTATTTAGTTTATTACATCAAGGTCGTTTCTTGCTACAGATGTATGTTTGCGACCAGTACGTTCGAATGGAATCGAACAATCTCAACTATATCCGTTTGAATCAGAGGGATCTCCTCGCTGAGGCTTATCAAGGGCTCATGGATCACGTGAACCAACAGCTACACGTTGATCCAATGGCGGTCGGACGTAGGATCATTTTACCATCAACGTTCGTGGGCAGCGCGATCGCTTCAACAAAATGTGCTATCAAGACGCCATCACCATAGTCCGTTCCAAGGGTAAACCTGACGTGTTCATAAC
>JANEHU010004305.1:0-18736 GCA_027563435.1 Nasonovia ribisnigri | reverse complement strand
TGTTGGGTAGCTTAAAATAAAATGGAATAAAGAGTTTAGCAGAAGTGAGTTGAAGGTTCTTGGATAAATGTTGTATAAAATGATTAGTGATTTAGATTTTAGAACAACAAAGCATGAGTGTTAAATGAAAATCATGATTATATATATTTTTTAATGTATACTTTTTAGAACAGAAAAAAGAAGGATATTAACTCATTATCGAGAAGGCATTTTGTACGACTAGTTAAGGACAACTTATCTGAACAATTATCTATGAATAATCAACAGCAAGGTATAAGCCACTCAGAAACACCACAAATACAGGAATCAACTATAGAAGATGTCTCTATCAGTGTGCCTTTATCAATCGATAATATTCTGCAGCCTTCAAATAAATTTCAAGAGATTGCAACTGATATCAGCGATAATTATCATAATCAATTTAGTTTTAATACTAACAATGAAACTGAAAATTATTCTTTAGATTCTAAACTACAAAAATGGGTAGTTGATTTTCATGTTACTCATAATTGTGTTAATGCATTGTTGGAAATTTTAAGATCAGAAGGTTTGCAACTCCCTAAAGATACAAGAACGTTATTAAAAACTCCAAAAACTGGTAGTCATGATATTGTTTCTATTCATCCTGGGTCATACATCCATCTCGGTGTTAAATTTATGTTATTAAAATGTTTAACTCCACATATTGGAAATTTTGAAAACAATTTTACTGTTCAACTAAGTTTCAACATAGATGGTGTACCACTTTCGTCTAGTTCCAAATCAAGTTTCTGGCCTATACTATTGTCTTTTGTAAATGTACCTCATTTATTAAAAACTGTAATTCCAGTAGGATTATATCATGGAAAATTTAAAAAACCATCTTCAAGTTTTGAGTTTTTAAATCCATTTATTAGTGAAATTAATGAAATTATATCTAATGGTCTTGAAATCAATGAAAAAATATTAAAGTTTAAGATTAGTCAAGTTATTTGTGACGCACCTGCTAAATCTTTTATATTAAATGTAAAAAATCATAATGCGTATCATGGGTGTAATTCGTGTATTGTGGAGGGTACATACATAAACCATCGAATGTCATATCTAGACATGTATGCTCCTTTAAGGACTGATCAGTCTTTTCGTAATAAACAAGATGAGTTTTATCATAAAGATTCCAGTCCATTAGAAGACTTGCCAGTAAACATTACCTCAGTTGTAGTGCTAGAATACATGCATAATATATGTTTAGGTGTGATGAAAAAATTAATTACATTTTGGGTAAAAGGTAAAAAAACTGTTCGTTTAGTTGATCCTGAAATTGTATCTGAAGAATTAATTAACTTAAAATTATTTTTGCCAAGTGAATTTAGTCGCCTTCCTAGAACATTAGAAGAGTGTGAATTTTGGAAGGCCACAGAATTCAGAACATTTCTAATTTATACTGGACCTATTGTGTTAAAAGGGCGATTAAAAAAAACGCTCTATGAACACTTCATGCTTTTAAGTTGCGCTGTTCGGATTTTACTTTCAGCTGAAACATGTTATACCCTGAACAACATGGCTAAAAACTTATTAAAACAATTTGTTAGTGACTATCCTAATTATTATGGTAACGAATATGTTGGTTACAATGTCCATGGTTTACTCCACATAACCGATTTTGTTTTAATTCATGGCCCCCTAGACGCTTTTAGTGCTTTCAAATATGAAAACTACTTACAATTTATAAAAAAGATTAGTAAAAATTCCAAACACCCTCTTCAAGATACATATAACCGTATTATGGAGAAAATGAATAGTCAGCCTTATGATGTGTCTCTTAATTATCCTATTCTTAAAAACGAATTAAATTATGATTCATCCATAAATAATGCATTAACTGAAACACTATATGAACAATTAGTACTAGAGAACTTTGTTGTGAGTTCTAAGAATAATAAAGATATATTTTTCTTATTAAAAAATCACGATATAGTTAAAGTGAATAAAATAATTAAGTATACAAGTGGACAAATTAAAATTGAAGTAGTTAAATATGAACACTGTACTATGTTTCATAGTCCTGTACCTTCAGATATAATTAAAATATTTTATATCAACAAAGTTTTCCCTAATGTTTTAATTTTAATCAACATAGACGTTTTACTACATAAGTGTTTTGTAGTACCAATAAGTAATGATAAACTTGTTGCTATAGCATTAGTTCATGAAAATATTTAATTTTTTTTTTTTTTTTTTTAATTGTACCAGATTAAAAACTTATTGCAATCATGTGAAATGCAATTTTATTTTAGCAGGTGATTCATCTTCTTCTAAAGAATCACTACACGATAATACCGAAAATGACTTTCAAGAAGTGAACATGCCTGGTACCTCATCAACCAATCTTGACTTATCTGGGTCTGATGTATTAGATATCCCATCTCTGTTACCACGTATGTACATAATAGTTAGAATAACAATTATTATTGGTTTATTCAAATAGTATTACCTAAACTTAAAAAAACTGACTCATGTTAGGTACCTATTACAATTTGTGAAATGTTATTTTATTATAACAGGCAATTCATCTTCTTCTAAAGAATCACTACGCGATAATACCAAAAATGGCTTTCAAGAACTGAACCTGCCTTTTACCTCATCAACCAATCTTGACTTATCTGGGTTTGATGTATTAGATACCCCATCTCTGTTACCTCGTATGTATATAATAGTTTCAATTTTTTTAAATATACACATTCCGTTGCTAATAATACATAACACATCACTTATATTGCTCAATGACATATTATAGCATTTAGTTATGATTTTGCATTTGCTTATTTTGTAATTTTGATGTTAAAAATAATTAAAACTATTACACTATAAGTAAAACTATAAATTTGCTGTTCGCCTATATTTAACATCATGTCGACATGATTATCAAATATGTTTTGCTTTGCTATGTAGATGACGATAACTGCTTGCTTTGTAATGTCACTAGAATATCAGCACAAGTTAAAAATCGAAAAATAAAGAAAAAAGATACTGGTTAATAGAATTATTTAAGCTTTCATATATTATAATTATTATGATACATTAATAAATTAATATTTTTTCAATGTTGATATATAGGTTTATTAAAACAGATAGGTGTTACAAAATGTAGTCATCTAACACCAAAGTGTAAAAAGTTATATACTATTGCCAATCAATTGAAGAAAAATTGTAGGCGAAATGGAAGTAGACAAAAACTTTTTAAAAGCAGGTTACAAGCAGCAGAAACTTTCTCAGATAAATTCCTTTCAAAAATGACACCTGCGGCATCCATGTTTACTAGACTACAAGTACGAGAAACGCAGAAAAAAAATCATGGTCGTCGATTTACTGAAGACGAAAAAATTTTGAGTTTATCGTTATTTAAAAGGAGCCCTAAGTGTTACAGAATACTGTCAAAGCTGTTCACCCTACCCAGCAAAAGAACACTTAATTTAATTCTTTCAAGTGTTTCAGTCCGTCCTGGAATCAGTCCTTTGGTCATGAGTGTTTTGAAAGAAAATGTCAAAAAACTTAAGCCAATTGATAGGTGAGTTGAGATGTTTTTGTTAATAATATTACTATAATATTGCATAGTCTAATACAATACAATTATTTTTTTTACATTTATTCATTTAGGTATTGTTCAATCCTTTTTGATGAAATAATTCTAAGTAGCGGTATTCAGTATACACCGGCAACAGATGTGATTGATGGATTTGTTGACTCTGGTGCCTATAAAAATCAAAGCTTGGCTGACCATGCGCTTGTTTTTATGGTTAGAGGGATTAGAAAGAAGTTTAAGCAACCGGTATGTTATACGTTTTGCCAAGCAGCCATCAAACAAAATGAGCTAGTGCGACTGTTGAAAGAGGTAAATTGAACATCAAACAATTAGTTGTGTAATATGCTAATGTTGATCTATTTCTAATAGGTTATTCGTGAAGTACACAAAACTGGATTAATTATTGTTGCAACTATTTCTGATCAAGGACGAGCAAACGAAGGAGCAATAAAAATATTAAATGCAGAAACTAGAGAATATTGTATAAGACAAAGTAAACTGTATAAAGATGATTTTTATGAGGTTGAAGTTGATGACACAAGGTTACAAATTGTTCATTTATTTGATGTTCCACATCTTATAAAATGTACAAGGAACAATTTGTTAACTAAAGACCTTAAGTTTAAAATTGATGGTGTACAAAAAACAGCCAAGTGGGAGCACATTGTACAGTTGTACAATGCTGACAGTGCTATTCCTGATTCAAAAATGCTTCCTCGTTTATCAGGTAAACATGTTATTCCGGAAAAAATATCTAAAATGAAGGTGAAATGTGCCACACAGATATTCAGCCATCGTGTGTCAGCTGTTATGAATTTTCTTGCTAGTGAGTATTATTTATTACAATTAAATAATAATAAAATTATTGTGTACATTTATGGTATTTTTGTTTACAGCTCAAAATATTATTGATTCTGATGCTGTTGATACTGCAACACTTCTATTATATTTTGATAAGTTATTTGATTCAATGAACGGTTCTTTTGATAAAATAGTTGAACGCAAAATTTATAGAACTGCAGTAAAGAAAAATTCTGTTCACCATCAATTATGGGAAGAAAGTCTAAAAATTCTGTCATCAATGAAGTTTGTGGGAAAAAATATGAAAACTGTTAGTGTTCCAACATTAAGAAACTGGATGACCACTATTAGAGGTAATTAATATAGTACAGTTAGTCAGCAACCTACTAATAATAATTTTTTAAAGGTTTTCAATATCTGTCAAAAGTGCTAGATGCAAAAGGTTTGAAGTCATTGTTGCCCCGAAATTTGAATCAAGATCCGCTGGAAAATTTTTTTGGAGCAGTCAGAAGTCTTGGTTGTACTAATCCCACTTGTGCATCATTCATTCAATCCTATAAAACGTTGATGCTCAACAATTTGGTATCACCTCATTCACCTGGTGCTAACTGTGAGGAAGATCTTACTGAGGGTACTTTGACAAATTATAAAAATTTATTTTGTTCTCAACAAGACATACATTATACTCAACAAAATTTAACGGCTGATTTACCCAGACCTTCTCTACCAATTCTCAGTGATAATACTGAATATTTAAGGCAATTTTCACATACCTATATATCGGGTTTCATAATAAAAAAATTAAATCGCGATGTCTTAAAAGATTGTAAAAAATGTCTAAAAATAATGTGTACTGATCAACTATCAACAGAACATCAGCTTATATCAGTTAGAGAATATCGGCCTACTAAACTTAGTTTAAAATATCCTTCTACTTCATTTCGGTCATTAATTAATAATATTATTACTTACATAAATAATGTATTACCTTCAATATGTCACCATCAACAAATTAAATTAACACTAGTAAATAATCTTTCATCAAATTTTGATTTAAGCAATTTATGCTGTTCTGACCATACTAATATTTTTAAAGAAAAAATTTTAAATTATATTGCTAAAATGTTTATCAACCATTGGTGTGTTGAAGTTAATAGAATTTTATGTGGTAAACGTCAAATAAGAGTAGGTGAAAAAGATCCCATTAAAATTCTAGCTAATGTATGGTATAATAGTCATTCAAAAAAAAAAAAAATTACGGGTAAATACAATCAGGTATAAATTGTAATACTAAAAAAAATAATTGTAAATATGTATATAAATTGTATATATGTGTAAATACAAAAATGATTAGAAACCCCAACAGTGGTAAATTGGGTTAAACTATATTTTGTATATTATTATTATTTCTTAAATAATATTGAAAATATGTGATTAACTATTTTATTTAATATTTTTACATTTAATTATGCTTGAATTATTATATTTATAATTTATTATATTATTCTGTGTACTTGATGATTTGTTATTAATTCATTAATATGTTTAAATTATATTATTCATTAATTACTTATATTGTGTGAATACTTATTTACAATTTTTATATTTTACAATAAATGTTAAAATTGATTTGAATAGTTATGTTTTTAATTATTTATCTTGCTCAATAGCCTATACCTCTGTAGCATCAATTTAAATTACATATTATTTAAAAATAATGAGGTACCTTGAAATAAATAGTATGAGAACCCCTGGATATGGGGTAATTACATATACCAACCACCGGGAGCGCCGTAGCCAATGTCACTTTTTTTAACGTGGAAGTTGCCTATCTATTATATATACTTATCTATGGTGGTACCACTGATAAGCTGCTGCAGCTGCGGGTCAGCGGCTTGATCGGCGGCCCACTGCTGCATCGTCGGCAGGGCGGCTGTTTCGGCAATCTCGATACGTGATAACGCGTCTGGCACGACGTTATCAGCGCCTTGAACGTGCACGACGTCGTATATGTGCTGCGATAGGAATGAAATTTGACGTACTTGCCGGTCGATTGTTTTTTCGGACTTGAGCGAGAACATGTACGTAAGCGGCTTGTGGTCAGTATGTAACGTTGTTTTGCGTCCTTCGATCATGTGCATGAAGTGACGTGTGCCCAAGAAGGCGGCGAGCAGTTCTCGGTCGTACGTACTGTATCTCTGTTCGGTGGGCGAGAGCTTTCTTGAAAAGAACCCGAGAGGCTGCCACTGGTTGTCGACGTGCTGTTCGAGAACGGCACCCACTGCTACGTTAGACGCGTCGGTGTTGAGACGTAGGGGGGCGTTCTGATCGAGATGCGCGAGTTTCGCAGTGTCGGCGAGGGCTTGACGGCATGCACGGAAAGCGGCTCGCGTGTCGTCTGTCCATCGCAAGGGTCCATCGCGACTTTTGACTTGCGACGCAAGGCTGTAAAGGGGCGCTTGTATCTCGGCGGCGTTCGGAATATACCGGTGGTAAAAATTTATCAAACCCAAAAATCGTTGGAGCTCTTTTTTGGTGTTCGGCTGCGTCCATTCGTGTATCGCGGTAACGCGTTCGGCGTTAGGTCGGCACGCGTCTTTGTCGATAACATGTCCGAGAAAAAGCATCGAGTCGGTCGCGAAAACGCACTTCGCCAGGCTGATTGCGATACCGTGTTTTTGAAAAAGTTCGAGGACGGTACGAACATGCTTGATGTGCTCGGCCTCGTCGCGTGAGGCGATTAACACGTCGTCGATATACGCGAAAACGAAATCCAGTCCGCGTAGTATATTGTTGATAACGCGTTGAAAAGTTTGTGCGGCGTTGCGGAGCCCGAAACACATAACGGGAAATTCGAACAAACCGAACGGCGTTGTAACCGCGTTTTTGTGAACGTCGTCCGGGGCGATCGGAACCTGGTGATACGCACGTACCAGATCGAGTTTGGTGAAAACGGTTTTTCCGGCGAGATTTGCCGTGAAATCGTGTAGGTGCGGCAACGGGTATCGGTCGGCGACTGTAACCGCGTTGAGTCTACGGTAGTCGCCGCACGGTCGGAACGTACCGTCTTTTTTGGGCACCAAAAGTAGTGGGCTGGCCCACGAACTCGATGACGGCCTGCAGATGCCTTTTTGTAGCATGAATTCGAACTCTTGGCGCGCGATCCGCAGTCGATCGGGCGGGAGTCGGCGCGGTCGGGCGAATAGAGCTGGTCCAGTGGTATGCAATTCGTGTACCACATCGTGTAAAAACTCGTTCAGCACGGGTGATTCACGCGTGACTTCGGGATAGTCTAGTAGTATGGCGGTCCACTTCGACGGTATGGCAACGGCACAAATCGCGGTACGCGGCGAAACGGTAGCGGGCGAGATTTTCACTGAACTGTTTACCGCGAGGTCGACGAGGCGATTTCGACGTATATCGATGAGTAGACCGTAGTAGTGCAGGAAATCGGCTCCGATAATCGGTCGGGAAACGTCGGCAATTGCGAAAGTCCAGGAAAATAGTCGTTTGAAACCGAGGTCAAGATGTAGTTGCTTTGGCCCGTAGGTTTTTATTTGTGTGCCGTTGGCGGCAACGAGTTTGACATCGGTACTCGTTTTGGATGTTGTTAAATTAGGCGGGTGCGGAAACACCGAAACTTCTGCGCCGGAGTCTATGAGATATCGTTGTCCGGATCGCAGGTCGCTGACGAATAGTCGGTATTTTTTTGGTGCGGCGAGGTGTCGGTAGTAGCACCACCCGACGGGCGCGTTAATGCGCGGCTGAGGTTGCGGCGGCTGTGACGTAGCTATGGCCCGCGTATTGTTGCCGGGAGGAAAGCCTGACGTCAACGCTGTGACCTGGGCGGCGAGCGCGTGGACCGTGGCCTCCAGCGCCTTGATACGCGCGTCACTGGCGTCGTGGCTGGTGACCGGTGCGACCTCGCACGTCGTGGCTCCGTCCGGCTCTTGGATCGGGAAAACGGCAGCGCAGCGCCAACGTGACGTTGTTTGGGTGGCGGAGATCTCCGCGCTTTGAGCTGCCTCCATGACGCGATCTGCGCGCTCGGCCAGAACATCTAGACTGGCTCGCACTCCCGCGATGACGGTGCGAACCGCTGCCGGTAGTTTTGCCCTCCAAAATTCCTCCAGCACTTTGTCGGGCATGTCCCCCGGGTAGACGTCGCGCATATCGCGCAACAGCCTGGATGGCGTGCGATCACCCATGCCTCCCGGCTGAAGCATCGCCTGGAACCTGGCGGCTTGCGGGACGGCGTATGTATTGATGAGGCGCGTGCGGATCTCACTGTAAGACGCGCTAGGGCCGATCAGGTCCGAAACCGTTGTGATACCATCGTCGTCCAACGACGACAGCACGTGGTTCACACGCGTGATGTCCGCGCGCAAACGGGCCATTTGGAAAACGGCGTCGGCGTGAATGAACCATTGCCGCGGGGCGTGTTTCCAAAAACCTGGTAACCGCACGGCACCGGTGGTGAACGCGTCTACTGCGCTTGGGGATGGCGATGACGCTAGCGGCAAAACTGCCGTGATAGGAGAGTCTGAAAACACCGACGTGACGGTCGTTGTCGTGGGTGTGCATTCAGCCGTGACGCTGGGGTTACCCGCGTTGACATCCATGACGCCGAAAACGCGATGGCACTGGATAAAACAAGCAGAAAACGCGCACTAAAACCTGACACGTGTGACGCACTCGCGGCAGCGGACTTTCGCGACGAAGCGACGGAACTGAACACCCGCGTTCGCGTGGTTGTCGAAACAAAAAAAAAAAAAAACAAAAACTGAGGTCACCAATGTAGTGTCTACCGGTATGGAGGTCGAAACCGGGTGCCGTAGCGTGCAACGGCGGCCGGTAGAACACTACTAAATGTATAACTGGGATTGAGGTTTAATTAATAAAACTCAAGTTCGGTGTTTTAAATAAAACGTACATTAATATATTTGAAACAGAAATGCTGAACAATTAAATACAAGAACAATTCAGAGCTAATTAAGGCTCGCGCGGGGAGAAAAGTAAATCGCGACGGCGGAACAAAAAGACGAGCGGGAAAAACGTGGTCTCGTCGGAGCTGCGGTCGTGCGTTACGTTTTTCTACGAGCGGTCGTTGAGTCTCGAGCGGGCGAGAGAACAAAAGTAGTGCGAGTCGAGCGTGGCTTGCGGCCCGTAACGGCGGAAAAAGATCGGCGCGCGAGGCGGGAGAAAAAGTTATGGAGGCGCGTCGCCGTGCGACCAAAGACGATACAAATAATAAAAATAATAATAATAATAATTCACAGCCAAGCATAGATAATAAAGAAAAAAAAAAATAAATAAATAAATAATTTCTTTATTATCTATGCAGCCAAGTAAAATAAATACAAATAAAACGTTTACAATGAGTACGAATAATTATAAGTTAGGAACGTGTATGTGCGCGCTAGCGTAAGTGGTGATAAGACGTCGCAATCGCCACATGGTAATAGATAATTTATTGGTTATCATCACTTTGTCATCACAAACGAAGGTTATCATAAAATAACAAAAAATAATAAAATAATAAAATAATTCTTAGGTTAATTACAAATAAAAATTACACAATAATTCAATAATAATTAATAATACAAAATACACGTTTTTCAGACTCTTTGTCCATGTCAAAAAATACACATTAAAAATACGAATGATCATTAGATGAATGAACATTTAATACTTCACCATTTGAATTATTCAATGAATCCCTAATTAAATTGCTTTCAAGTGAAGAAAGAGGTGGATTAATGTTTGGTTTTTTTCTATTATTTGAATAAAATCTGGTTTGCTTTTCTATGTGTTTTATATTGGTAGTTTTAGTAGGTACATTATCACTTGATTTGTTCGTTTCTTTTGAAATTATAGTAAGTATTTTATCACAATGCTTTAAAATGTTTTGTTGGCTTTCAATACTTAATGCTGCTCTGCTGTGCATGCCTAACATTGCTTCCATTTTTTTATTTATTTCCTTGTATAAATCTGTACTATTTGTCTCTGTATTATTTGAAATTTCTCTTCTCAGTTTACCATTTTCATCTGTATTATATGTATTTACATTAGATGATGGTTGAACTATTATAACATCTACTTTGGCGATCGCATGGATATGCTTACAGATGTTTAAGTATATAATATTGTCCATACACGAACATTTAAATATGTGAACACAAATTTTACAATATTCACAACGTAAAACACAGCCATTGCAAGGTAAATTAATTTTTTCAAAAATATATTTTGTTTTAGGATCAGTTTGTGAATTAACCATCCATGTGTAGCTGTTAACTTTTAAAATCATATCCGACTTAATATAAGCACTTTTATTATGACTGGCGATAATTTGTAATATCTTGGATGACCTTTTTTGTTTTGAAATCTTAATGATCCTTTCAAAACATTTATCTCGCACTAACAGCATTACTGCATTAATGGCTAAATCGAGTCTTCTGCATTGCTTTCCTTCTAGATAGCAATATTTAATATTTTTATGAAGAGCTTCCAAATACATATTCGTGTTGATACCAACATGTCTGCGATTGAAAAATGCCCATTTTTCAACTCTTGAAGAATAATTGCTCGCAAAATATTGACCAAAATCTGCAGTATCTGCATCATTTTTTAAATCTTCAATGACCTTTGTTATTTCTATGTAAAATTTGTTTTCATCAGTTTCATGCATTAAAGATTTTAATGTTTTATAAACCATAGATTTCTTTTCTTGTGAGTGAATTTTGGAAAGGTTTTTACTCCAATTTCTTAATACGTGCCAAGTACATAATAGTTGCTTAGAAACCGGACCCATAATAGATTGCCATGCATTGTAAAATGCAGGTTCATCGTCGGACATAAATACATTGGCTTTGATAAGTCCTACTGCACGCTGGATATATTCAAAAAATAATTTATATGTAGAAGTATCTGATTTATTTGTAAAACAGAATGCAACAGGAAAGCCATTTCCATAATTGTCTACTACAAGTAAGGTATACAACTGAAAGTTATAACTATTTAAACCATGTGTTCCATCTACACATATTTTATCACATCCAAATTTTTTTAACATTTCAGCTTGGTATTCAGTCATTAAAATTAAACAAAAATCATCCCGAGTCAAATGTGTCGTAGAATCTTCTCCTTGATGCTTAAAATATAACACTGGATTTGTCTCACCTTTTTCTTTTATTTGCTCTACCCACAGGTAAATACTAACGAAATCATTTTCATGCATCTTTGTAGAATAATTATCAATTTTAAATTCACGTCTAATATTATGTATATCTAGAAAATAAAATAAAAAAGAATATTCCACCTTGGAGGTTTTCCCAACAAATGGAATTCATATTGCCCTTTTTGGAAAACCGAGAGTAATATAATATATTATAATGCAGTACTGTATAGGAAGACTATTGACAAATCTATCTAAATCTTTCTAATCAGTATATTTTAATTTTTTTTTTAAATATAACATATAAATATATAATTTACAGACCTTTAATATATCTCACATTCTTTTTTAATACCTAAGAGAAATAATAATTTAAATCTGATATGAAATTATCAATTTGTTAATTTGATTACTAGAAAAATGCTGATTGTAAAATTATGTATTTAAGCTTATTGTAGTTTGTCGTTTAACATTTTTTTAAATCTCATTATATTTTTTAAAAAAAATTTAATACTTTTCAAATTAATAAACTATTTCAAACAAATTTACATTTTATTTAAATGTATTAAAAAATGAACCAATTAGTTAACTCGAGTTACACCGAAAACCAAAATCGATTTAGTCGAGGTCTATTGCATAAAAATTACAAAACTTTATATCGAATACTAATTGTATAGGAGGTATACACACACAAAAAAAAATTATAATAATGAATAAAATTTATATATTCAAAGCTCCACTCAGAATCAAAAATGTTGAATTATAAGTATATCTCATAAGTCAATAAATTATAATATACAGGTTATTGATTACAATAAAATTAATTTAATTTGTTAGGGCTTCCTGTTCCACCCTGCATAACAATAATAGATTAATATGCATAAGACAGTTTAAAATTATTTTATTTTATTTAATATAATTTTAGAGTACATAGCAATTTAGAAACTGGTTTCTCCCCGAGTAGTATACAGAAACCAAACGCTGATGATTTTTCCGAAAAAACTGGTAATACTTCCTTCAATTTAAGTGTTGAATCACAGCCAGATACAATAATCAATTCAGATGTAGACAAAAGGTTAGAATCCAAAAAAGAAATTTCTATGAAAAGAAAGAAACCAGATCATGCTGGAGAGTTGGTTGATATATTGAGTGAATATGCATCCATAAGAAAAGAAAGAAACGAAAAAAAGCAATATTCTGGGCATGTTGATGTGGAGCTCTTTTACTTAAGTATGGCTAAAATAGCAAAACGTTTACCTAAGGCAAAGGAGGCTAAACTCCGTATGGAAATATGCAATAAGGTTTCGGAAGCAGAATTGGCTCACTTAGTTGAGATTGAAACAGCCACTCAACCAAATACATCATTAAACCGTCAAACGCCCAATCCAGTATTTTATGAAACTCACAACCAACCGGTACATTTACAACCTCAAAATTTAACTTTGCATCAAGAACGGAGTGAAAGTAGTTGGTCTACCTCTTCATCGACACATTCAAACAGCCAGACTTACGTTTATGACAAGCAAAACTACTGTCGTCCCATCCTCGATGCCAACTTACGTCTTAATAACCAAAAACCTTTCACGTACATTTCAGAAGAAGGTTCTTCTAATCAATATGAGTCCCTTAATTAAAATATATTATTATTTATTAATAACATAACATTTTCAATAAAATCTTTTTGTTTTTCAAAGTAAGTTAATATTTTTATTTTTTTTTTTTAAATAAATGCCAATATTTATTGTTATATTTATTTTACCATTCATTTCAAATTAAGTTAATTTATATAACTACAATTGTTTTATTTTTGAAAAAAGCAATAGGTATTGCTGTTCTCTTTTTTTCATATAATATCATTACACTGTTTGTTTCCTTAGAATTATGTTTTTGTATTTGTTTATAAAATAATTTACTTTAATTTATAGATTTGCAAAAAGAAAGTCATTAGCAGGGCTCGAGACTTATAGCACTAAAAATTATGAAATATTATACGCTATTATATGCACCGAAAAAATGTGAAATATGCGCTATAATATGCACTAAAAATATGAAAATATGCTTTAAAAATTATTTATTTAAAATTTTTATTTAGGCATTTATGAATTTATAATTATTAAAATTTGAAGAAAAATGTTTATATAATTTCACAGTTATAACTTTCTACAAATAATGACTAAAAACTCTTTCCTGTTCTCATTAATTTGTATGTGTCGAATTTTGGCCATCTGTAAAATATAATTATTTCAAATCAATAAATCATTAAAAAGTAACTTACAGTTTGTACCATCATAATTGCACTGTATTATTATGTGTTTCCGAATATTTTCAAACTTGAAAGATCTTCTGTTATTGCTTAATAAATTTTTGTACACGGAAAATGAGCGCTCTACATCGACCGATGTGATGGGAGCGTACTTGAAGTAAGGAATATCACGACTAAAAATGTCTTCTGGAAACCCGTTTAATCCTTCAATGTCTCCAGTACCCGATAACATGCGAGAAATATTTTTTAAAAGCGTTAGACCATTATTTTATAAAAGATACGATAAACACAATATTGTCTTGCATTGGGATATTTTAGGAATATTTTTTTTTAATCGACAATGAGTTATATAACGTCCCAAAACTGTCGATCACTGATGAGTGGCCGAAATATGTATTTTTGCAGAACTGAGTTTTCGATTTTTACATTAATTAGCAATAAATAGCAAAATAGTCGAAAAAATAGCAAAACCTCTAGAATATGCAAAAATATGCACTAAAAACTTTTGTTATTGAGTTCATTTTTATCTGAAATGGATTTATTGCTTACTCTGCTATCTTTTCATAAACTACAAAAAAATATGCAAATGCTACAAGTCTCGAGCCCTGATTATAATGTTGTAGTGATCTCTCACTATCGTTTTATTTTAAAGTGCTCAACGTCGGAAGTTGGGCCAGGTTGATCAAAAGGATTTAGGTCGTGGCCAAATGAGACAAAGACACAATGTTAATTTGTAATATTTATTAAAATAAGATTAACTGGTCAAAACATAAATAAATGTATTTATAAATTTGAGGACAGGACGAAAAGTCTCTGACCGAGAAATTAGTTACTAAAAATAAAAGTTACACTTGTTTAAAAATTACTGGGAATAGACTTAGAATGGCGGCGATGTTGAGGACCAGGCTCAACGACCAAACTAAGTCTTACAAGTATGGGATGGTAGACTAATTCTAATTCTAAGACGGACAGAGACCCGTATTTATATGGCTCTCGGTACGTCCTGAGTGTACACGATAGAGATTAGGTGGTGGATTCGCAAATAAGCGAGTCGTCATTTTTGATAGTTGTTTGTGCGTCCAAAAAGGTGTTAATGCTTTTTGGCCTGCTATTAAAGCGTGTGTGTAAAAATATAAATGCATAAGTAAAAAAAACAATATATATAATAGAAATACGACTCGTGCAATAATATTGCAAATGCGAAGGTTATGGTGGCTTGTCGGTGAAATCAAAGAAAAAGGAAGTAAAAAAAATAAGAAGCTACTCTGTCGGTTTACTACAATGTTGAAATTTGTTAAATTTCCATATCTTATTCTATAAGCTTTAATTTTAAAAAATTGAATGAATTTATGATTTATGATTATAATGGCATTATTAATATAAAAATGTATTCCTAGTTTAGTTTATAAAATATAACGTGGTCTCGTCTCTCGTGACTCGTGGTCTGTGGTCCGTTGTATTATATAATATTAATATTATATTGTAATCCACGCAGTGTTGCCAGGTTAAAATGTGAGAAAGTTCGGATAGTTATCGCAAAATGTTCGTTTTTGTTCGTATGATTGAAAATGTTCGTACGTACATAAAAATTTTTTCCTCACTTCGTTCGGATAAGTGATAACATTATCACAATGCTATATTTATTATCATCATAGATTAAATATATTTTATCTATGTTATAAATTTACCATACAATCAATTAATGATACTATCGTAGCATCATAGTTTACAGATTTACAATGTAGCTTTTTAATTTAAAAACAACAAATTGAATCCTCATTTTAATTGAACATTATATTATTGTAACTTTTTATTTCATATAAATATATAATTAATAATAACAATATAAACTTAACATATTTAAATACAAAAAGTCATTTCTACCAAAACAAAAACATAATATTATTAATAATAATAACAATATAAACTTAACATATTAAAATACAAAAGTCCTTTCTACCGAAACAAAAACATAATATTTAATGTTAATTATAATAAAATAAACATTGGCCCTACCTACTTGTTAATAATAATTAATATATATAATGGAATAAACATGTACCTACATGGCTACATATAAAGGCGGCGACACATACGCGCATAGATAACGTAACGTAACATCGTAACATATGTTCGTGTTCGTGTTCGTCTTCTCGTTTGTGTTCTAGTGTATCATGGTGTTACACGTGCATTTGCCCAAATATTTTGCGCGCCCTTGATCCATCAGTTGTTCGTTGCTGTTCACTAGTATAGGTATGTCGTGTGACCATGTCTAACTTACAAGTGTCCTGTGCTGCTTTTATTTTAATGCATTCAATATTGAAAAAAAGAAAGCAGAAACGAAAAGAAAGAAGATGGTGGCAAACAAATATTTTTAAGAGCCGTAATATTTATAGTGGATCTACTTTAATTAACGACCTCAGGTCTCAAGAAATAAGCGGACAGTTTAACAATTTTATTCGGATGTCATCAATTGACTTTGAACATCTTATTACCTTGATTGGTCCTAAAATTTCTAGGATGGATACAACATTCCGAAAAGCAATACCTGTACAAGAACGATTGGCAGTAACATTGAGGTATTTAGCAACTGGGGATTCATATACTAGTCTTCAATACCTTTTCAAAATATCTCGACAAGTTATTGGTCTAATTGTGCCAGAAGTATGTAAAGCAATCGTAGAAGCCTTAAAGGAAAATATTCAGGTAAATAAATTATGTTGTTAATTAATTTTAATCATATTATTCAATTATTATAAACATGTAATTTAATAATTTTAAATAACAAAATAATAAAAGTGTCTACTTGTAATGAATATTATAATCAATAGAAACAAAAAAAAAATAACATGCAATAAAAATAATTTTAATAATAAACTTTTAAAAGTATAAGAGTATTAAGAGTTATAACGAATGAACACAATTTAATTAAACAACATAATAAATAAATTATAAAATAATAAGAACAACTATTAAGTACATCATAATCATTAATTTGAGTATTGATATAAAACAAATAATTATGAGAAATGAGGAATGATAAAGTTATAAATTTGGATTTAAAAGTTTTAGTTAAATAATAAACAAAAAAAAATAAATAAGTATTACAAAAAAAAAAACAATTTCAGACTCCAAATTATTGGTAACGAAAATAAAAAATAAAAATATCTACCTACTTATAATATTACAATAATAACACCTTTACTGAAAATCACCTAATTCGTTTGAAACCTGGTCAGGAATGTGAGAAATATCGTTAGGATAAACAGAAGAAAAGTTTGTGGTAGAAGTGGAGTCAGTTGGTGTAGTGTAGATGTTTGTACTTGTTGAGAGGGGATCAGAATTAGGACCAGAAAAAACAGTTGATGCAGAATGGAATGGAGTAAATACAGTACTGGAAAATCGTTGTGGCAAATAAGGATTAGGATAGTGTATACTTGGATTCTGCAACAATTCATGTTCGAACATACCTTGGTCAGCTCTAAAAATTATATCACCAAATGCATGTTGAACAGCACTTCGTGTTCTTGCAGTATATTGTCGAAGTTTGTTCCCTAGGTAAATCCCGTAACTTCGACTTTCGTCCTCGTCAGTTGTCGCGGCCGCAGCAGAAGAACTCAATATTTCGAATGCTTTATTCAACATATCATCTTCGCTGTCAACTTTTTTTTTCTTTTTCTTTGCTGGAGTTATAGACTCGGGCGTAAAAGACGTGTCTTGTATTTGTTCATGATCAGTTTCTTGATCGACAGAACGAGATATGGATGCAGAAGACTCATCTTGTCCAACAACCGGTGTTTCACTTCTGGGTATCTAAAAATATTTGTTAATATTAATAAGTAACGGCAAACATTGTATTTAAAAAAAGGTCTGCTATACATTAAGTGCCTAGAGGAGTCACTGTAACGGATGTGTTAAATTTGAATTCAATTATATAAAATCACAAAAACTTATTAGGAACTTTGTATTGCATTTTATTTTCATTTCATTTTAAGATTTTTGATTAAGCTACATTTTTTTATCGATATTAGTTTTATAAAAACTGATAATAATCGAGTATTTCAAGTGCCTTTAAGTACCTAGTTCTACTTCAAAATAATTTGAAAATGTTATGGTGTACAGCAAAAATGCGAATATACATGAAATCATAAAAAAAAATTAAAAAAGAAAATATATAAATTAAAAATATGTCTGTTATCGTAGTTTGTCCAATAATAATAATACAACTGTTTTTTAGAACAAATTTTCTTTAAAATCTAAAATTCAAGAAAAATGCACTACCTTGTTCAAAACTACAAAAAAATAATCTATAATATGAAATTATAAACTACAATTATGAAAAAAATGACTTTAAAAAACAAAACATTACATTTAAAATTCAAATGCCCCTAAAATTAGTATATTTTGAATCAAGAGGGCATGAAACCAATTGTTAGTTAAGGTAGCATTTTATAGAATCAATTAAAAAAAATGCAGTCATAAAAATCCTATCTTTAGTAATGATAAAAACACACAAATCGTTGTAAAATCAATACATTCATCGTTTCTCTCAGAATCTAAAATGATAAAATTAACATTATTGTATAAGACTAATACATTCCTTCCCATACCCAGATTCTAATAAAATAATGAAAAAATTATTCAAGGTTTAAGCTTTTACAGTTAAATAAGTCGTAGATAAATACATTAAAAGTACCTATATGCCATAAAATACCTAGGCATATTTTTTTAGTATAACTTAATAATTTCATACAAATACATTATTATTTTATAATAGATACCGACTACACAAGAAGGATGGATTAAAATTTCTGAAGAATTTGAATCCCGTTGGAACTTTCCACACTGTATAGGAGCCATGGATGGGAAACACGTGGTGTTACAAGCTCCTTTCAATAGTGGTAGTGAATTTTTTAACTATAAATCTACTTTC